>JBBPCX010067818.1:0-12833 GCA_037974365.1 Hydrocynus forskahlii | reverse complement strand
TACAGCATCACACACTGTTACAGAAAAAGATTGTGTGTGTGTATGTGAGAGAGAGAGAGAGAGAGAGAGAGAGAGAGGTGGAGGGTAGGCTGAGAGATGAAAGGTTAGGAAGGGAGTGAGAGTATGTGGAGGACAGTGAGATGAAATAAAGAGTAATGAGCGTCATGTATTGAGAGAATGTACAGAGAGAAATAAAGAGTAATGAGAGTCATGAATTGAAAATCTGAAGAAACAGATTTTATTGTTTGACTATGGGAGGTGATGGAGCTCGTACAGCCTTATTTGGAGTCAGGTGGAGAAGTACAGCTATTATTTAGGCTGAATCTGGTTCATTGTAAAAGGAAAAAGTTTGCTTCTCTAGTTTTGGACTGGAGCTTTGAGGCTAATGTAATCCAAATCACCACTCGCCTCAAACCATGTAGGGCTTGTCAGTGATTGCAAACAGACTCAGTTCAGGCCTTTAGATGGCCTTTTATAGGCCCACATACACTTTGTGAGAAGGGTCTACTTTGGGCCAACTTTTCCACTCTTCTGTTGGAACTGGAACTCTTACTGACCACAAGTGATAGTGACACATGACCACATTTGACAACAAACACTACAAACACCAACCCACCCTGTTTGACTCGCAACAAAATATTTGTGATCAACAACTGAGGCCACCCTGACCTACAATGTTTCTGTATAAATATTAATAAGTGTATTGGAACACTACTTTGTCAGTTTTTGACCCACCCTGTCCACACCCATGTCATTTTCTAATAAGCTGACGCACCAAACCATCGGGTTCAGGGTCTAACCCACACATCACTATCATGTCTACCATGTGCAATATTGTCATCAGGTGCTAAAACATTATCATCGTGTTCAATATCTTATTTTTATGAGCAATTCTCTTACCATGTGCAATTATATTATCATTATTATTAGCAATAGTCTTAGCATGTGAAACATCACTACTTTTGTCAATATTATTGATCTACCTCTGATCTCTACTACATATAATAACAGACTCCTAATCACTATATGTGTTACTAGTAATTCACTTAACTGTGAGTTACTTATCTATAGTATTAATACCCCAGCATTTGTGTATATAGTGTAATGTATTTAGTACATTAGTACATGAGTTTTTACTGAGAGGTTTAATCTGATTTATTTAAATTTATATTGTACTTCATAGTTTATAGTGTTTTGTTTCTCTGTCTCTGTGTGTCTGTGCAGTCGTAACGCAAGCAGTTTCCTCTGGGACCAATACAGCTTTCTGATTTTGATTCTGATTCTGACTAATCAGCATCTTTTCAGTAACTGACAATAATTAAGGTGTTATTTATTAATTTGCCAGGAAACAGTTACAGTTGTGTAGAATATACATTTATGGTACGAAAGGAATTACAGATTCATGCTATTTAAAGAATAAAGTGTCAGAGTGTTAAAATGTATTAAGAAATAAACTGAACTGTTTTAAAGATGTGGGAAGCTTGATTCAAAACAAAGGAGCCCTAATTGGGCTAGAGAAGCAAGTGGGTTGGCAGGGTTTTGGAACAAATGCAGGGTCTCCGAGTGCTAGGAGGTAATTACAGAGTGTGGCTATTACAGAGGCAGACAGACAAATCCAGAACTGTAGCTCAGGAACGTGCTGACAAGTTCAGAAATTAGAAAGTAAAGAAACAATTGTGAAATGAGAAATGAGGGAAGTATGAGTGAGTATTGTAGCTAAACACACACACAGATATAACATACACTGTGGTTCTGGTTCATTTTGGTACCGGCTTTTTACATTGACATTATGCACCACATCAGAAGAAAGTCTACAGTCTTTAACTGCACGCCAGCAAGGTTTCCAATAAAGTGGCAAAAGTGTAATCAGCGCATAAAAAAAACAGTATCTCCTCCTCTACATCTGTCTAGTGTAGTCCATAAGTGCAATGCTGAGATTGATCCGTCATCCAGATAATAGGGCAGTGGTGGTCCTGTGGTGGGACTTTTCCACTGATGGACAGAGTAGATACAGGCTAATTAATTGTACAGCAACAGATTTGAAACAGTCAGGAACTGTAAGTCTACAATACTGATGGTGAGGTCTCAGACCCAAGTGCAGATAACATGAGACTTACACCGTCTGCGTGTCAAAGTAGGGAGTTTACTGAAGTGCCATGCCAATTATATCTCTGATGCAAGCAAACTGATTCATTCATCATCAAGGAGGGAAGAGGAGAGGAGAAGAGATGTGTAGAGAAGAGAAGAGAAATGGTGAGTAAGAGAGAAGAGAAGAGAGGAGAATGACCGAGAAGAGAAGAGAGGAGCAGAGAAGAGAAGAGAGGGGAAGAGAAGTGTAGAGAAGAGAAGAGAAACGGTGAGGTGGAGAGAAGAGAAGAGAGGAGAAGGACAGAGAAGAGAAGAAAAAAGAAGAGAAGAGAGGAGCAGAGAAGAGAAGTGTAGAGAACAGAAGAGAAATGGTGAGTAAGAGAGAAGAGAAGAGAAGAACAGAGAAGAGAAGAGCAGAGAAGGGAGGAGAAAAGAAGAGACAAAAAGAGACAAGAAGAGAAGAAAGGAGAAATGGTGAGTATGAGAGAAGGTAAGAGAAGTGAAGAGAAGAGATGAGAAGAGAAGAGAAAGGGTGAGTAGGAGAGAAGAGAAGAGAAAAAGAAGAGAAGAGACAAGAAAAAGAGGAGAGTAAATGAGACCAGTAGAGAGAAGATTACTAAAGAGAGAAGGAGGAGGAGAGTTTGTGAATGGAAGAGGAAATCATGGTGGAGGGAATGGATTGCACGCAAGAAACTTGTGAATGAAGGGAGAAAAAAAGAATAAAAAGAATGTGAGGAAGTGGAAAATAGCAGGATAGAGGAGAAAACAAGTGTGAGCACTGAGAGAGTGAATAAGTGTAGAGAGAAAGAAAGAGAGAGATTTTTGGCCTTAGAATGTGTTCACCCCAACGAGAACGCTCCTTCACAGGAACCAGACTCTCTCTCTCTCTCTCTCTCTCTCTCTCTCTCTCTCTCTCTCTCTCTCTCTCTCTCTCTCTCTCTCTCTCTCTCTCTTTTACACAATTTGGTTCCAGAGATAAAAGGATGATTGACCAGCACTAGAAAACCACTCACTCTTAAACTCTGAGATCCATAAGAGGACAGAAAAATCATACTGTTCTTTATGGGACAAAATCATCAAACCCTCCCCATCGCAAGTCACCCGTACCAGGTCAGGCTCACCCTGGTGCCCTGCTGGCCGTACAGTCATCAGGGTTTAATGAGTACACAAAACTGAGGAGGAGGTAAAACACAATTAAATCCAAAGATCTAAAGCAAATTACAAACACTGGTGGGCAGAACAGCCTAAACCTGCACTCAGGAAACATCCTGTTACTCAAATAAAATAATGCCTTGAGCAAGAAGCAGCTTGAGTAAAAAAAGTTGCTGGTCTTCTAGATCTCTGTAGAACCATAGTAGAACGTCTTAGTACACCCATTATCTTTCATTACAGTAACTTAAGTCTATATTTGGGACCTCTTGGTGCAAAATAAAATCTTAAAGCTCCAAAATGAGAGATGTGATCAACACTAAGCTGTTTAGAAACCGAACCAACAGGACAGAATTAAAATGAACCCAATGTGAAATGCTAAAATGGGGCTGAATAAAAAACAGACTACTTCCTTACAGATTTACTTGAATGGAAACTAATAATATCCTCTATTACTTTTTCCTTGCTGTCCATTTCTGATATTGGTGTGTTTTTTGGGCTTGAAATAATTTATCTTTGCATGAACACTTTTTAACCTCTTGTTATCTCTTTAAGCTGTTTCTGTTACTGTGCGTTTAAGACTGACATACGTAAATGACATTTGCTCTTATTTCTGTGTGTTTATTTACCAAAAACAGTCATTATTGGTAATTCAGGCTGCTTTTGTTACTATGTCTTTAAGTCTGATGTTCTGTATGTTTTGGGCCTCAAAAAGCAGCTCATACTGACACAGTCCTTATAACTTCAGCATAAATGGACAGTGCTTTAACTGCAACAGGCTAAATGGGTGGATATGTAAATGTAGAAGCATTGTAGGGTCTGAGGAATGAATGGTAGTCATGATTAGATGCTTACAAACTTTTTTATTTCACAAAAGTGAAGAAAAAAGACACATTGGTTCAAGCAGGTTAGAAACAGCAGAAGTGTTTTTTGTCAGTCATGCACTCACACACAAGACTAAAAAAGACTGTTCAGTTGCTCTACAAATAGATTTCCAGTTCTTGACCAAAAATATCCATCTTCCTTTAATCCCATCTTTCCTGAGAGATCTGAGAAGGAGATGCATGTTATGTATGAGATCTTGAGAGTCTCTCTATGTTGGATTATCTTTTTCATGTGGAGATGAAACAGACATAAATAACATAAAAGGACAAATATGACACACACATATGTATGTGACAGAGACCATTTTTCTTGGGTGTTTCACTCATACAAATCATTGGGTGGATAACTTGTGGGGCACGTCACCCTCTAAAACAATGATTACGGTGTAAGGCAACTCAAAATAAACCATTTTGTCAGGGAGTTGCTGGGTCACAGGTAGATGTGCAGTTTGGGTCTGAGTGCCTGGTCCAGTGTGGCGGGCCGCTGGCGCTGATATCGGGTTGTTTTGGCTCGGACTGCTGGGTTCGCTCCTTAACGCTTTGCATTGAGGTGATATTGTAGCCTTGATGTACTCCGATGGTACAAAATTCCTTATATTCCTTATATAACCGTTCCATCTGTCAATTTTTTAAACACAAACTTTCCATTCACTGGACCGAGCATATATATATATACAGTACCAGTCAAAAGTTTGGAAACACCTCATTCTATGATTTCCTTTGTTTTTATTACTGGCTACATTGTAGATTAATATTGAAACATGACCTATTGCTCTGATGACAGCTTTGGCATTTTTTCAATCAGATTCATGAGGAATCGACCTGGAATGGTGTTTAATTAACAGGTGTTCTTCGTCAAAAGTTCATTAGTGGAGTTTCTCGCCTTCTTAATGTGTTTGGGATCATCAGTTGTGATGGTCGGGTTGGGAACACAGTTAGTGATCCTGTTCCACTACGGTTCTATTCCACATTATGGCAAGAACCACTTAACTAAGTAAAAAAAAACAACAGTCCATCATTACCTTATTACAAAACATAACCTGGTTTGTTTAATTGTTCCTTCATCATTTTGTTTGCTTTCAATATTAATCTACAATGTAGAAAATAATAAAAACAAAGAAAAAACACTGAATGAGAAGGTGTGTACAAACTTTTGACTGGTAGTGTAGATGCAACTGATACATATATCAGCCTAACAAGCCTGCTGTCTGGCAGTTCTTTCCTATTGACCTTATTCCTAAATTTTGAAGGCAAGATTTGGAAGACCACCCTGAACTTCTTTCTCAGAGAAATCTTATTGTTGACTAGTCAGGTTTGCAAAGCATAACCCCCAAATCACTGCCAAGATTACTGGTACAGTTATGCACTGGCCTACCGTGTGGTGTCGTTTCATTAACATCACCTACATGGAAGCGTATTCAGAAGGCAACATTAAACTTAGAAGAAATTAAGTGCTGTGGTGTGATGAAAGAATGCTTTTGATTTGTTGTATGTTTGGAGAAAAATGGATATACGTTTCAGTGAAAGAACACTTTGCCAGCTATTCTCCATGGATGTGGATCTGTAAAGCTTCAAGGTTGTGTGGCAAACAGTGGCACAAAAATGTCATGGTTATAGAGGAAAGAAAGTGTTCTACTATATAGCAACTTGGAAGCTAATGTCCCCCTGTCCGTGAGTGCCAAGTCCATGGCCTTCAGTGTCCCGAGATTTAAATATTATTGAAAATCTGTGATGACCTAAGAATATTTCTGCAAAGACAGACTGTATACACAGACATAGAGCTCTGGAGCTGGTTACAAAGAACATTTGGAAGTTGTGATTTCAGCCCAAACTGGTCTTATCAAATACTGAAAGTGTGCTCAGATTTGTTCACGTCACCACGTATGTCTGATTTTTTTTTCCAATTTGTTAAATTCAGCAAAGAAATGACAATTGTGCAGTAAAACTTACAGAACTATTCCACATTCATGTTTCATATATGTGGGATGCCCAAACTTTTGCATATTGCTGTATGTTAGTTACAGTATATCATGAACATTAGAACATGCCACACTGTGGGATGTCATCAAGGGACAAATGTTCCAGCGCCCTAGGACAGTTTCTAGAATGATTATATCTCCAATTAGTTCATTGCATGCAGGGGGTCATGTCCTTCAGACTGTACTCTCAGTTTCCTGATGCAGTTCAGAGGTCTGGATGGCTCATTTAACCTTATTGACTGACTCCATGTGTCACTTTTACTGACTCATGTGTCCTCTGCTCACTTTTACAGGAGTGTTTTTATAGTATTTTAAATATATTTCATCATTCAGCCATTGATTTAGTAAAGGATGGAAAACTGATGACAAATGTGAAACAAAACTTGGATCTTGCCCAACAAATTGTGTTTTGGCTACTTTGTAAATAAACACATTTCAAGGCAGAATATTCTCAGAATATTCTATTAATGTCCTAATAATTTAGTCATCAGACTAGTATTAAATTACTGTAATTTAGTCATCAGACTTGTATTAACATACACTGTATTGGGACCACCTGACCATTACACCAGCAGGGACTTTATTTTTGCAGCTATAACACCTTCCACTCTCCTTGGAAGACTTTCCACAAGATGTTGGAGAGTTTCTGTGGGAATTTGTGCATATTCATTCTGTAGAGCATTTATGAGTTCAGGCACTGATGTTGGACGAGAAGGCCTGGCTCGCAATCTGGAGTTGAGGCCAGAGATCTGTGCGGGCCAGTCAAGCTCTTCCACATCAAACACATCCAACCATGTCTTTATGGAGCTTGCTTTGTGCACTGGGGCACAGTCATGCTGGAATAGAAAAGGTTCTTCCTCAAACTGTGTCCATAAACCATGGCGTTGTCCAAAATGTCTTGGAATGCTGAAGCATTACATTGCCCTTCTCTGGAAGTAAGGGGCCAAGCCCAAACCCTGAAACACAGTTGTGTCCCTATACTTTTGTCCATGTGTATTATTCATTTAGTCATAAGACTAGAATGTATTTACAATGAATTTAATCATCAGACTCATACCAAGTTTAGTAAACTATGCTGCCTGACACCAGCGTAACTGCCTGGTATTGATAGAAAAACTGGTTTGGGTAGGAACCCCTCCTGAGCTGAGCTGAGTTTGGTGTTTGGAAACTTCCTGAGGTGTTTAGTGTGTGTGTGTTTGTGAGTTTGTGCTTTTGGGGGCGCACTCTGCCTGAAAAAGAGCTGGGATCTGAGCTCCTGGCTGTCAGACGGAAGAGTGCGGTCTCTGGATGGGACGGGCGCAGCCTTACTCTCCTGATCGTCTGTTAGACTTGCACTCCTGATCTTCTCTACAGCTCAGACCTGATCTCCTGATCTTCTCTCCAGCCCTGGAGTTCATGATTGCTCTCTCTGGAGGTCTGTGCGCCTCGGCGGAGCGTTTTGCGCACCTGTTTGCGTACCTCCAGAGGACCCGGAGCGCGGGGGGAGGGAGAGTCCGCGGCGCGAGATGAACTGGACGGTGTTGAACGACACGGCCGGGGGTCTCTTCTCCAACCGGAGCGGAGAGGAGAGTCTCTGGCCGTGCTGTAACCTGTCCTCGGCCGTGACGGACAGCAGCCCCGCGAGCGCAGCGCTGGACGAGAGGAGCTCCTTCATCGTGAGCGTGGTGCAGATCGCCGTCATGTGCGTCCTCGCGCTCACCGTGGTGTTTGGCATCTTCTTCTTGGGCTGCAACCTCCTCATCAAATCTGAGGGAATGATCAACTTCCTGGTGACGGACAGGAGATCCTCCAAGGACGTGGAAACGGTCATCGTGGGGTCGTATTAGTTTCTGGGGGGCTCCCTTGGGACCCCTGCGGATGATGCCAGTGTCCCCCTACCTCTCCATCCCAGCTGTGACGAGTTAGGCAAGCACTCTGGAGTGCTCAGAATAAAAGACCTCTCTTTCCAGACTCTCTCCAGATTTGAAGGCTGCTTACCAGTATGAAGTGACCAGTTCTGGACATTTTACTAGGGCGAAATGACAAATTCTGGATTTCTGGATTATACTTGCTGCTTTGCTGACTGAACCACTATTCCTTTAGATGAGCAGAATAACTGGAGTCTGACCACAGTCTGGACTGTTAATGCTGAAATAAATGAAATGCATAAGACTATGTCCCACTGCTCTGTTTTTTTTTGCACTATGCATCAGCATTAAAGCTTTAGTTATCTAAAAAAGTTATATATAGCATCAAAATGAGCCTTTGACTGAACCCTAATAATCTGTAAACCCAAATGTTCTTTAAAGGTTGGGTTCTCAAACTTTTTTTCAGCCCGGGACCCCATCAAGTAGGAGAACGCTCCACTGTAGACATAATAGGCAAATCCACTGTTTAAACCATTGTCTGCTTTTATCTGACCAGAATAAGCAGATCATTCATTGTTCAAGACAGGGATGGGCAATGTGATGATGTGTCATTATTGGGATAAATTATGTGATTTTATGCTTTTCTGTAGCATATTGTCAGAAACACAGAGACACAAGTCATTATAGCGGGAGCATAATTAGTCCTGTTTAAATGGATTTAGGCTGTGAAAAGTTGAATCAAACAAAAATCATACAACAAAACAAGTAATACAACAGTGACACTTCTGTTTTCTTTCCTGTACTAACTAAATACTAAAAAAGCTGAATTGTTGACATACACACTCTGTACCCTGATAATGTGTTTTTTGAAATAAAGATGTAGTATTTTCTAATTCCAGTGATGAAGAGCAGAGGCAATTGGCTCATGATAAAGTTTACATTTCACTGGCTCAGGTGAGAGTGGTGAACTAAAGTGGCAAAGTCTGTACTAGGAACAACAAATAAAATGAGCCCTTACTAAATGTCACAGGAAACTGAAGGATCCTTTAACTCTACTCTAAGAACTACAGCTTTGGGTTAGGTCCCTTACTTCCAGTGAAGGGTAATCTTAATAGTTCAGCATTCCAAGACATTCTGGACAACACCATGCTTCCAACTTTGTGGACACAATTTGGGGAAGAACCTTTTCTATTCCAGCATGACTGTGCCTCAGTGCACAAAGCAAGGTCCATGAAGACATGGCTGGATGAGGTCAGTGTGGAAGAGCTTGACTGGCCACACAGAGCCCTGACCTCAACCCCATCCGACACCTTTGGAATGAACTGAAACGGAGACTGCGAGCAAGGCCTTCTCGTGCAACATCAGTGTCTGACCTCATAAATGCTCTACAGAATGAATGGGCACAAATTCCCACAGAAACTCCAAAATTTTGTGGAAAGCCTCTCAAGAAGAGTGGAAGCTGTTGTAGCTGCTCCATATTAAAGTCTATGTATTTAATTACAATGTCATTAAAGTCCCTGTTGGTGTAAAGGTTAGCAATACTTTTGGACACACACACGACCACACTAGGATGGTCATAATCACATCACTACATGGTTAAAAAAACATTTATAACCATGCATGATATATATATATATATATATATATATATTTATAAAGTGAGAGAGAGAGAGAGAGAGAGTTGTCATGCATGGTTATAAATGTTTTTTAAACATGTAGTGACTATGACCACCCTAGGCTTAATTTATATGCTACAGTTTTACAGCTTTAACATTCATAAAGAAATGCAACTTGTTTGTTCTAATGTCTGACTACTTATCATTATCAAAACAATGCAACTGGCCAATTGTAGTACTCCATTAAAATGACAACATAACAAGACTTTTATTTGTAAGCATTCATTCATGCTTAGTTTTACTAAATACTTATTTTCTTAAAAAAGTGTCAAACTGAGGACAACCTAAAAACCATGAAAGTTTACCAGTGGTTTAATTGGTACCTTTAGGAGTCACCGTATATACAGAAATATTTACAGAAAATTTAGCTTAAAATGACACTATCAGCGTAATACTGAGTAACTGATGCATAATTGTTTACCAGTATCAGAGGGTTATAAGGCAGCAGCTCCCAACACTGTTCAGTTTTTCAGTCCTAGAACTAAATGCAGCAGTGTGCAATTACTGCATTACATTAAATCTAGAACGAGACCACAAAATGCCGTAAAATCATTTACATAACCAGCCAAATGATAAAACTTTTTTTCATCTAATTTCAGCTCAAAAACAGCCAGCATTTAAAGATTTATGGATTATGATGAAAGTTTTATTCCATGAACCTAAAACAAAAAGAGCGCAAAATTGAATTTGAGCACATACAGATGATCTGTCATCAACAACTTTACATAAAAGTGGACCAACAGGTTATATGTATCTTAAAAAGTGGACAACAGGTGTTTAAAAACTCCAGCAGCATTGCTGTTTGTGATTTGTTCTTAGCTGTCCACCTGAAATTAACAGTACTGTTTCAACCATGCTGTCTAGGCAGTAACTTTATTAAATAGTCTTAGTGAGCAACCTAACCAGAATACATTAACAGAGATCGGAAAAAGTTGATTTTTTCCCATAATCCGTGTGTTAAATTGATCTAACATTGTTTATGGATCCATATAAGAGATCCTCAGTGTGAATATTTGTTTATCTCAGCAAAGATCCAGGGATGCTGAAAATGTTTGAGTCACATTTCCTGATAACCCCCAGAATTGAGTTTCGCACTGGCTTTAATCTGACTTTAGTTTTTACATGCCACTGTCGCAGTCACTAAAACCATGGAAACACCATGCAGTCAAAATCACATTAATGGCCATGGCAACTGGCTAAATGCAATTATGTGGCCATGGTTGTCATAAATGATTGTCATCTCATAACTAATCATTGCTATGAATAAACAAAACTAATCATATCCACCTGCATCCCCTCATGGTCTATCCTACACACAGATGGAAACTCTGCTGTGCTGTGCTGAATTACTAACACTCATAAATTTGCAGGTGGAGTCCCTGGTTGCAGAACATCAGCTTATTAAGAATGCCATAAAACAATTTGCTCGGGCTGTGGTTATTTGCCGACTATGATCCGAATGTAATAAGTAATCCAGAAGGCCTGCAAGCTACTCTGTGCTTCCAAATAATTATCTGCGTCACTGTATGCACACCTTTGAAGCCAGGGGTCGGCTCACCAGCTGTCCGAGCCACAGCCTAAACACTTAAGAGTGAAGAGGATACACATGCGTCAGCACACCAGGTTGCTCAGGATCACCGTGTGAGACTTTACAAACATATGCATGCAAGATCACTCAGCTGGCCTACTCAGCGCATCCACAGAGTACTGCATATGTACCAGTATTCAGGATTGTGATACTGTTTTGAGCAACAGTCTAATACACTGCTGGGAATATCACTTTGTTTATGGCTTTTAGAAGTTAATCTATACGGTTTGATTGTTTTATATCTGTCATTTGAAAACGAGGTAAGAACTCACAGCCATATTTAAACATTCACACTGTAATTAAACACAGCTGATCATTGCAGTAAAAAAACCCATCTGTTAACTACAACCTTTGTCTATGCAATGTCACCGGTCAGTGGCCGCTAGAGGCCACCATGGTTTAAGTTGTACGTGTTGGACTTTTATTTCGATATTGGGGGTGTTTATCAACCCAAATCAACCCAAAACAGTGCTCATTGCTAAATTCCCGGCCGGCCATGGACAATCCCCTAGAAGCCGGCCAGGAATTTAGCAATGAGCACAGTTTTGGGTTGATTGGTTCTTGGTGGTGGATGATGTGTATTTAATTTCTCCTGTCACATGTCTAGGTGTCGGTACACCCCTCATGCAACCCATACTACCCCTTACCTTCCCCTTGTGTGTGTATGTAACAGCCCTCTGTGTTAGTGTTGTACAAGTTTTGGCCCTCAAGCCTTCTTTGAGTCTCTCAAGCCTTTTGTGTTTGTTGAAAATAAAGTAAAAGATGGAAATCTGCATGTGCGCCTCCTTCCCTCGCTGGTACAGCCATGATGTGACATATGGACTGACACACAGGCACGTCGCAGCAGATTTCACCATGGGCATGTGGGAACCCGTGGCTTGCTCATGGAGTGGGACACGCAGGACCCAGCAGGGAGATGAACTGACCAGGGCAAGTCGGTACTTGGAGTATGAGGAGGAAGAGGATGTCTGGAGCAGTAGGTCGGCAGAGGCGCCAACGATCCTGGCAAAGGAGGTTTTCTCAGGCTTCCTCATCTGATTGGCTGCCCACGGGGTCCCTAACCTCCTCCCGAGCTTATCCCTCCATGCTTGGGCCCGACTCGTCCTGTGAGACGAGTCTCATGCTGGTCCGCCCTCTGTGCTTGCAGCGGTCTCACGTGCCGTTACAGCGCACAAAATGCCTGGCCCCACCCCAGCTCACAGGCTAGCACTCGGGCTAGCCCCTCAGCCAGCGAGGGATAGGGTCCCTGGTGCTCTTTCAGCTCTGAGGGTCCAGCCAATGCCGACTCCAAGCACCCAAGTTTCCAAAGCTGTAGCCCTCGTCACAGTTCCTGAAGCTGCAGCCCCAGCCCCTGTTATGGAAGCTGTGGCCCCAGCACTTGTTCCTGATGCTCCCCAAACTCCGGGCCACTTTTGCCACTGCCTCTCCTGCCACAGCCTTGGAGGGGGCCAAGGCACTGTGCTCTGGAGACGCGCCATATGGGGGGTGGGGGCAGGGGTGTCACTGGGGTCCCGACAGAGGACCAGGGATTTCCCCCTGAGATTTGGGGGGGGGGGCACTACGGGGATCAATGGGTGGGGCCCACAGGGTCCGCGATTCCCACCTCCACACCTCCCCCGCCT
>JBBPCX010067817.1:0-12834 GCA_037974365.1 Hydrocynus forskahlii | reverse complement strand
CTCTCTCTCTCTCTCTCTCTCTCTCTCTCTCTCTCTCTCTCTCTCTCTCTCTCTCTCTCTCTCTCTCTCTCAGTGACCTTAACTCCAGCTCCCCCCATCCTTATGGACAGTACTGTGAGGTTGGAAGCTCAGGTTTCTCCCTCCTGTGCTGTTGCTGGTGGGTTGTGGCTGTCGCCCGCAGGTGTCCCGTTACTCACTGAGGTTCCCTCTCCTGGCACCCTTCTCACCAAGTTACCGCAAGCGAGCGGCACAGACAACGGGCGCTACACCTGCAGCTTCCACGTTCATGGCCAGAGCAGCAAGTCTGAATACAAGCACACACTGACTGTCACAGTAACCGGTAAGATGACCTGTACTCCCAGATACAGCTTCACTTAGGCCTGAAATTTTGATGCAAACTCGAACATTTTGATGTTATGAAATGCACTCTCTGGCCAACCCAGTCCACATCATGGCACAGTTTAGAATCCACCCACGGCTGTGGCTCATCAGAATACTGGTTGAACCAGTCTATTTCAAAACCTTTTATACCAACCCGACAGAGTCTGACAGAATTCCAGAGCCCAATAAAATTCTATCAGACTCTGACTGTAGCTCGTCAAAATTCTGAGCCTGACAAAATTTTGCCTCGACTAACACGACTAGCTTCATTCTTTTTGAACTCCACTGTAGTCTGATGAAATTGTAACATTTCATCTTGTCTTTTTCCCCATTTCTTGTAACGTTCGTCCTGTATTTTCCTGGTTCTTAGCCTTTGAATTTTCTACTGTATTTTCCCTGTTTTTCTGTCATTATTTATATATGCCATGTGTCTTTGTTTTGATGTTGGTCTCCACCCTAGTCCCGCCCTGTGCCGCCCCAGCCCAGGTGTTTCTTATCTTTAAGTTAATATAAACAGCTCGTTTTCAGTCTAGTTTTGTTGGTTCTTGATATTTTGCCCAGTTATTCTCACTCTGTGGTTTTCTGGATTTTGTTCAATGTTTTGCCATGTTTTGCCCCCATGATTCTTTCTCTGTGGTTTTGCCCTCTCTTGTTCATGTGTTTGTGTTTTACATCCCAGCCCCATTTTGTATTGTCCTTGATTAATTTTGTTAGTTTCCATGTTTGTTCTGTGTCCTGTTTAGTTTCTCATTTAGTGTCCTGTTTCTCATTCTTATGTAAAATTTCTGTTCGTGCTTACATCATACTCCACACTCTAAATATCTTTGTTACAAAAATTCTCTCTGATTGTAACTGAGGAAATTCTGTCTTAGTCCAACTGTAACCCAACAAAAATCTGTCTCGACTCGACTGTAGCTTGACAAAATTCTGTCTGAACCCGTGAGCATCTCTGTTGTTTAAGATAATAAAAGGCTGGAGAGAAAAGGTAGCAGTGTGAATACGAAAGCAGGCCTTAAATGCAGGCCAAAATCCGTTAACTCTGAATGTTTAACAACTGATGTCTGAACCTGACCAGAGCTGACATGGACAATCAGGTCCCATAAGGCACGGGTAAATAAGCTCCCACCACTCAGTTCGGTTACACCCCGTTAAGCACTGCAAGCTCCATTCCAAGCTGCCTTGTGCAACTGTTAAGTTACTTCACCAGGGAAGGTGGTTTCAGCACACCCTGCATCAACATGGTTATTATGGCCATTTCATAAGACCTGGCTAGAGCTTTAATAAGGCTTCGCCCTTTCCCAGACTGATCAGTAATCTTTTAAACAGCTTAAATATCAGACTCTTGCCCTTCCTTGTGAATTTTTACTTCAGGTGATTACTCAGCAATACCCAGCTCAAAAGTGAACTGGCTTTATAAGTGTTAAACTCTGATAGCAGTGGCAGGCTATGCTATCACCACCGAACACGGGTGAACAGACAAAGAGGGAACAAACCTGAGTACTGGCTGGAAACATTGGAACAAAACAGATATGTCTCATTACTGAAGCTCATTAAAGTTCTGTAATGTTTTCAAGTGCTCCTGTTTTTGATAACGCACCAAAGGAAATGCCATCTAAAGTTATTAAACATTAAGTCCCAGTTAGAGCTTTCTCTCTCTCTCTCTCTCTCTTCTCTTCCTCAGTGAGTAAAGTGGCATCCCGGAATATTACATATGGTAAGATTTAACAATCCCAGTGAACACTCAGCACTATTCAGCCCTCATTCCTCAACACACAACCTGGTTTCATCTGAAAACATTTCTGATTATACAAGCATTCTGCACCCTGCGGACCGCATGCTTTAGCACATGTGCTTACTCGCATACAGTGGTGGCCAAATGCCTGGGAACACAAGTGCAAATCTCTTCTCTAATTTATTACAATTTTTATGACAAATTATATTATCAGACCATTCTGAAACACTCTGAACCTTTGAAATGGATGGTGCTGGTGGTGGCCTAGTGGGTAGGATACTTGCCTCTGGACCAAAAGGTCATGGTTTTGAATCCTACCTTCAGCCGACCACCACTGGGGTCCTGAGCAAGACCATTAACCCCAAGTTGCTCCAGGGAGACTGTCCCCTGTAGTTAGGGAATGGAAGTCGCTTTGGATAAAAGCGTCTGCTAAATGCCGTAAATGTATTTCCATGAAGTCGAGAGTTTATCAGTGCTGCCCTTTTGTTTGAAAGTCGGCGTTCCTGAGAAAGTCTCAGCAGGAACCTCTGATGATCAGACCAGATCCATCTGAGAGTCGTCTTTAGTGAAAAGGAAGAAACTCAAAAACACATGGACCTTTTTGTTCAAAAGCCTTAACATAGTCACAGATTTGTTTCCATTGAAACCCCTAACAGCCTAGAAAGCTTCCGAATCTTGAATACATCTTTATTTTACTGTTCATCACTTTTGTTTGTTTTCATGTTTTTATTCTAAAATATTTAGTTGTTTCACTTAGTTTAAAAGGAAAAAATCCCAGATTTTCAATGTGTCCCAGATTTTGGCCTCCACTCCCCAAGATGCTGGATGTTGAGTGGAGTGTGTCTGAGGAACCCTCTTAAAGCCTGAGAAGATAATCCTCATTCTCCTGCCTCTGCGTTCTTCTGTCTGCTTGTGCGACTCTACTTTCAAGCTCTCAATGCTTCTCTTGGCACGACTGTCTGCACAACAATGGCACTGAAACTCGCAGTGCTGAGGATTATCGGGCAGGACTTAATAATAACACTTCGCTATTGCATCCCTAGCCTTTCCACGGTCTGCTAGCTTGTTCCTCTTTCTTTCCGTTCCTCCCTCGCCTCATCTCTGTCTGTCATTCTTGTCAGTTAATTACAGTTAATTAAGTAATTACACGATGCTATTAAACTGCATCACCTTTGCAAAGAAAGTACATCATTACATCCATGGTATGGCATGTATTTTATGGAAAAACACCAAAATTGTACTTTTCTGCATTTTTCTTGCCACACTTAATTATGCACTGATGTATATACTTAAGTATAATTTACAGCACTGATGTATATACTTCAGTAGCATTTACAGCACTAATGTATATACTTAGTACAATTTACAGCACTGATGTATATACTTAAGTACAGTTTACACCACTGATGTATATACTTCAGTACAATTTACAGCACTAATGTATACACTTCAGTACAATTTACAGCACTGATGTATACACTTCAGTACAATTTACAGCACTGATGTATACACTTCAGTACAATTTACAGCACTGATGTATACACTTCAGTACAATTTACAGCATTGATGTATACACTTCAGTACAATTTACAGCATTGATGTATATACTTAAGTACAATTTACAGCACTAACGTATGTACTTAAGTATAACATACAGCGATCATGTATATGCTTAAGTATAATTTACAGCACCAATGTCTGTACTTAAGCTGCGGTGGGCAGGTGCCCCGCCCAGGGTGAGTCCCTGCCTCGCGCCCACTGACCCCGGAATAGGCGACCTGTAAGCATTTACAGAAAATGAAGCATGGCCAGCAAACAGTGCACTATGATTCGTCATAAGGCCTGATTAGCATATCCGGATCTTCAGCAATGTCAGCATTGCAAAAACTAATGTCAGGAGAAGACTTAATGAGAAGCCTTATCACTTGTTCCCTAAAACATGTTAAATAAAACATGTAAAAAATATCTGAGTCTGAGCTGGCATTAAAACATCTTAAGGTTTAAGGTTTGTCCAGTTTATTTCAATCTAAACTCTATGGGTTGGTTTCCCGGACAGGGATTAAGCCTAGTCCTGGATTATGTAGTGCAGTGAATAAAGATTTTCCATTGAAAAAGAAAGGGTTGTCCAAGAATAGGCTTAATCCCTGACTGAGAAACCGACCCTATAAATTGTTATAAAATAACAAAGCTGATTAATCTAACAAACTTTTGAAGAGTAATGAATATGTTTTTGCTATTGTCAGATTCATTGATTGAGTTATGGAAGCATTTGTCCTTCGATCTGCTTAGCTGTCTTTCTTCTTCCATTTCTGCCCTTTTTCCTGACTTTGTTCTCTCCTCCTCTTCTACAGGCCCCACGGTCAGTAAGGCGTCTCTTTCTCACTCAGTGGTCACCCTGCCCTGCCCTCCCATCTATGGAGACTATGTGCGGCTCTACTGGTGGCATGCAAAAAAACCTACTGTGCCGGAGCTCATTTTCCAGTTCAACCGCTGGAGGAATCACACAAAGCTGGAAAAGTCCGACCTCCAGTTGATAGTCCCGTCTCGCTCAGCTGGAGGAAACTTCTCCTTCCACCTGCGGCCTGCGCTGGCGAATGCAGGCCGTTACCAGTGTGAGGTCTTCCTGGATGATACGGCACTTGGCCAGTCCACAACGCTCACCGTGTTGCACGGTAAGGGCAAACACAGCTCTATGACTGGGAGACACGGCCGAAATCTAGTTTTTGTTCGCAGCATTTTTCTTTGGCGAACTAGCTTGTGAGGGACACTGACGGTCGACTCTTACCGCCCCGCTAAAAATATGTCACGAAACATCATTTCCAGTTAATGTTGACTTAAGCGGCGCTTTTCCACTGGCACAAGGAACCACGGCGTACTGCGAACAAATGTTTTTCCATCACAAATAAAGTGATCTGTACTCGATGGCAGGGCCAAAAGTGACTGCATCGCTGCTTTCTGATAGGTCAAAATGTTGTCATGACAACAAATGGGTTTGGAAAGAGGTAACTGAGTACAAGCACCGCTTAGTTAGCTAATAGTTAGCTATGTTAGTGCGGGCCATGTTCTTTAGCTATATATTTCCTGTCATAATGATCACAGTCCTCTCGTTGCCGTATTTTAGCATACTGGACCGTGATAGACCATGATGTACGAAAATATACATATAGCACCCCACATTCATGTTTTGGGTGTACTATTAGCACTAAAGTAGCTGTGTGTCCTTGTACTAAAAGCATCTGAAAAAAAATGAATGAGCATGTTCACTGTCAAATCAAGATAAGTGTTAACTGATTTATGAGTGTGATATTAGCATTAATTTACATTGATTGATCATATTCATTTATTCATTACCTTACAAGTTCTTTCTGTGGCATTCTGTAGGTAGTTGGATATTAAGGGACCGTATATTGAAGATGTGGCATTTTGACCCTTTGGTTCTAGTTATTATGGACACTTGGGCCAATGCACACATTGAAAATATCTTAAATATGTTATTTATCATTAAAAAGGTCTTACAACCAATGTTAGTGTTTTGTTGCACAGACCTAAACAGCACATTTCAAGACAGGCCACCACTGTGGAACGTAAATATTAGCAGAAGCCCTTAAACCATGAATTATAGGACAAAATATTAATTAATGAAAGTCATAAAGAAATTACACTGTCTTATTAACAACACAAAACAAATCAAGTTGGTGCAAGCCCAGTACACTCACAAGCTCATTCATCTTCTCCACACACACAGACACACATACAGGTCAGGACACTGTGTGCCCTTGCATTACCGGCCTTGGGTTTGTTTCGTAATTACCCAGTATGTGGAATCAATCACACCTAACCAGTGCACTCCAGCCTATCAGTCTGCACCTCTTCATTCCATTCTCTCTCTCTCTCTCTCTCTCTCTCCCTCTCTCTCTCTTCCCCTGCTTAATCATTCTCTCCTTCTTCTCAAACGTTTCACCCTTTTATTCTCCACCATATCCTTTCAAAACACCCTCTCCTTCTCTGGCTTGGCAAAGTAATTTTTTAGTAGGCCTCATTACAGAAATCATTATGTGTAATTACACCTGCTGCCGGTTTCAGCGAAGACGCTGGCGGCTATGGCATCGCCGTGGTAACCACTTGGCTCAATTAGGCCAGGATTGATTCTGCCTTGAGTACGAGAAGACACGACACATCACTCACAGTCAACTCCGCCTGGGCGTCTGCAGACCCAGCCAATGAACAACACGTCATTTTAACCCCTCTGTTTCTGCCTTTTCATCTATTTATCTATCCATCTATCTATCTGTCTATCTATCTATCTATCTATCTATCTATCTATCTATCTATCTATCTATCTATCTATCTATCTACCTATCTATCTATCAGTCCATCTATCCATCTGTCCATCTGTCTATCTGTTCTTTTAATTATCTATCCATCTATCTATCCATTTATCCATCTGTCGATCTATCTATCTATCTGTCTGTCCATCTATCCGTCTGTCCATCTATCTATCCATCTATCTGTCTATCTGTCTATCTATTTCTTTATGTAGAGTTATTGGAGTAGAAGGTGTGGGGGAAATAATTAAGCTTTGTAAATTTCCTAGTTACCAGGAGGTTTAATTAATGCATGAAATCCTTTTATTTGGAAGAATATTATTTTCTTGAAGATCAATAACCAAATAACAAACCAATGGTTTAAAAGCCCCCCTCTTCTCTGTCTTAGGCTATGTCATGCCCTCCAGTTCCTCTCTGGATCTGACCTGTGTGTTTGCCGAGCGCTCAGAGGTGAAGTCTGTGAGGTGGACGCATGTACAGCGGCCCGACTTGCAGCTAAATACGACGGCCATGTTAGGCAAGCTAACCATCTCCGTGTCTCTCCCCGTCACCCCAGAGACAGCCGGCCAGTACGCCTGCACACTGCAGCTGAAAAACAAACAAACAGTCAGATACGTGTACACCATCACACTGCAGCGTACAGGTGAGAGAGTTCACTCTTTCTTATCTGTAATAGATTACATATTTCATTTTTTCCAGTGACTGTGATGCACCATATAAAGAAACTGACAATAGTAAGACTAACCTGCATCACTATAACAACAAATACTTACATTTTCCTTTAACCCATGTTTAGAATATTCACATATATTGTAATATCAGTATTACAATACTTTTCCTAAAATAAAAGAAATCTGTTTATTTATTTATTGTGTGTTTTTTAAATTAACTTTGGTTCTGTGTGACATAGGAACACCAAACAACGCACAGCATGACGTCTGACACCTCGAGCACTAACACAATCCAAGGGAACTATAACTATGTACAGTTTACTATTCCTTGCACTTGAGGCATGGATCCCTACCGCTCATGTTAAAAGAATACTAAATAAAAAGGAAAAACTAACCAGACTGATTAGTTAATATTGTAACTGTCCGGTGATACCGCAGCCGTCTGTCTACAGGAGCCCAAGAGAGGATGATTGGCCCCATCTTCTCTGGGAGGGCTGGATGGCCCTCCCTGTCCCTCTATCACTCAAAGCAATGCTAACCAACACTGGCATTTACTGGTAATTGGTTTAGTAAGTAATTGTTAATGTTCCCCTCCAAGCGTGTTGAGGCTGTCCAAAGAAATTCCATTAACTGCAGTTTAAAGGATGTGGTTATTCACACCACTCAGAACGGCCTTCACCCTCCCTGCATTGGTAGTACTGTGTAACAATGGCCTAACTAGTAGAACTGGTCATGACTAAAGTGAAAAGAAAATTGGTATCTAGCCCACTGTGTGCTTCACCTTATCCTGCAAGTAAATGTGTCATAGCTCAATTGAACACCCTAATGTTACTAAAAATGGATGCTAGTTGCTGCCAATGAACATGATGTAATTTGATCATGCTAACTGATGGCTATTGGCTTTCATTCATCATTAGCAACATTAGCGATATTAGCATTATTGACTGAACTACTTCTTTAAATCCAATCATCATAATTCTTGTACCAGATCAGGCTGCAGGATTTCATGGATCATCAGACGGGTCAAATTATAGAGCCTTCCTCAGTAACACACAACATCAATTACAGCGATTAGTAATGATTAAGGTTCATGCTTTGTGTGTACCATACAGCTAATAAGCAGATGACTGATGACCATGTGACTGAATATTTCATTTATTAGTCTGCTTTACCAAAGAAGCTCAATGGGGCCCTGGTCATTCCAGAAACACATCATGTTGCAGCTATTTTTGCATGGATGACGTCGGCCCAAACCACATACAAATCCAGTTTAGTCTTATCTCCTCATCACAGACACCAGGAGAAATTTGAATACACGGAGGACGGCAACATTACGTAATGCCTTCCCTTCCCTTGCCGCCTCCTCCTCCCCACCCCTCCCAACCTCTCCTGCTGTACCTGCTTTTCAAGACTCTGAATACCTGTTAGTTTAGAGCTCTTTTGAAACATCCAAAGACTCCGGTGAATAAATCCAACACACAGATGCTCAGATTTTATTAGTAATAGTGTCAAATAATCTCAGCTGCTACTTTCCTTCCCCCATAAAGAGCGACCTTGCTGTGAGAGTGAGCCGCCTGCAGTAGAGCCCACAGCCTCTCCAGGCTCTCTGCTGTTAAGTTTTGCAGCTACACCCTCACACTTCACACACAATGAGAGCCAGAAACAGTTTATGAGGCACCTGGCAAATTCCTGTTCTTCTCATTATAATCAAAAGTGAGAAAAGTAAATTGGGCTGTTAGTCAAATATTTTTAGTGTAACAGTTTTCAAGCAGGAATTTTCTTAGCATTTAATATAAGTAGAAGAAGGTACTACATAAAAATATTTAAAATCTTACCTGCATGTTTCCATTTTTCTACATTTTTTCCAAATTAAAGTGCATTATTACTCAAAAGCTCTATTTTAACCCACTCATATTTGACTTGCTCATGAATGCCATCTAGTGTCCCGTTGACCCAGTGGAAGCTCCCTTCATTATAAGGTCTCTCTGACCTTGTACACTTTTCAGTTATAAAATTCATGAAACTCGTTCAAGATACCAAACATACAGTTTTTTTTTCCCAGTTATATCCCAGATGGAGTCAATCAGGCAATATATTTTTGGTGTTTCACCTTTGCTTCTTTAGTTTTGCACTGGAGCCATGTGGCTAAATAAAGATAATAACTTCCCTTAAAATACATAAATCCAATTTATCTGTAGAAACAGACAAAAGTACTGACTGATTAAAGCTTTAAAGTGTCTGCTAGTACTATTTTGGCAGTGAGACACATACTTTTGTCCGTTTTTATAGAGAACAGTGTGTCATATGGGGTCAGAAACCACATAAGTGAGGCTATTAGAGATTACTTGACAGCACAGTATTTGAGGCGAGTGTATAATGATTTAGGCTCTGTGTTGGAGGGTAGCACTGATTGACTGTTGTAATTTTGTGAATGTGACATTTGGCTGTTGTCTTAACTGTTGGTGTGTTGGAGCAGGGAAGTCAGCAGACAGTGCTGGACTCTGGCCCTCAAGGACTGGATTAAAGAAGCCATTCCACCCATTCATCATCACCTCTTTCTGTTTTTGGTTTTGCTTCCAGAGGGTAAAGGCGTGTCAGAACCATCTGCTGTTCTTCCCTCCCTCTTTCTGCTCCTCCTCCTGATACCCTTGATTGTCACGGCTGTCGGGGTGTTGCTATGGAAACGGGGATGTTGCACCACTCGCCGGAGTGAGTCCTGTCATTTCTGCTCTTTTTTCTGTTCCTCCAGTGGCGTCTGCAACAGATCTGAGTGCTGCCACTCATGGTGGACAGAGACTGTGAAGTTAGCAAAACTAATTCTGGTTTGTGTGTGTGTGTGTGTGTTTGGGTGTAGGTGCACATGTGGAACGCACCTTATCACATTACTCTGGAGAAGTGGAGAACATCTACGAAAACCCTGAGGATCTGAGACAGGTGATTAGTGTGTATATCTGGACAGGTCCGATATAATGTTGTATAATATTAACAATAATATTAAAGAGTCTGTACTGCAGAAAACTGTATATTAATGCACCATTAAGGTTCCAAAATCAGAATCAGAAAACTTTACTGATCTCGAAGGGAATTGTTTATTTTACAACTTCTCAGTCACACAGAGACACAAAGACAAGAACTATACAAAACACAATGTATGTCATAATAAAAAATAAAAAAAACTTTAGTACTGAATACACTATGCTATATACACAAAATGCTGTGGTCCATTCACTCCCCAGTCTGTGTGTTCCATATATGGGAATTAAACAACAACAGACAGTTCTGAAGTCTTACAGCCTTGTTAAAAAAATGAGTGTGTTTTAAAATAGAAATATTATAGAAATGGAATGTAATAATGATATTAATACCCATGATGAGACAAGGACAGACAGACAAGCAGGGAAACTGACATACAGACATGACGAGAGACAAAATCGAGAAGATAAATGGACAGACTGACAGACTGACAGGACAGGACATAATGAGACTTGGCAAGATCTCCAGTTCCACCTACTAGCCAAGACTACTCCAGTCAAGACAGCATAACTCACTTAGAGGAGAATGCTAACTACCAACTCTGATAGAGTCAACACACGCCCACTCTGGCTTCGTGACCAATGACGGGGGAGGGAGAGGGCCGCTAATGTCTTTATGAATTGATTAAGTGCGATGACGTTACAAAGCGCATACAAATTGTCAAAATCCCACAAATCCACTATTTGGGAACCTGCACCCTCTGCACTCCTGAAGATTGGCATCAGTGATAATATTTTTGTATGGGTGAAGCTCAAGCACGTACTTCCACCTCCAACATCCGTCATCAAGTGCACACTCTTTTATTAACGGTCTTTTTCTGTCTCTCCTGCCCACAGTCACCTCCACACAGTGCAGTGTATATGGTAAGTTACCACTGTTGTTTGTTGTTTGTATGTGTCTTGTTAACACACAGCAGGCCTTATAAAACCAGCACTTGTGTGTGTTGGGTTAGGTGTTTGGAAGAGTGTGTAGAGGTACCTGACCTCCTGTTACTGTCAGTCTTACATCAGTAATATATAGATTGGCATATATATATAAGGCTCTTCCCCAAACTGGGTCCACAAAGTTGGAAGTGTGGTGTTGTCCAAAATGTCTTGGCCATTAAGCATTAAGACTGCCCTTCACTGGAAGTAAGTCCAAACCCTGAAAAACAGGGTAGTCTCTATACTTTTGTGCATATAGTGTACATGTATATATATATACACACAATCACACACACACACATACACACACCCCTAAAAAAAAAGCACACACAGGCTCACATATCATTATCTGCTGACTGTAACCTGGTCTAGTTGTGAAGGGTTTCCGTGATAACAAAGAAACAAATACCCTCCGAGACAGTGTCTCTGCTCTACAATGGAGACACACACACACACACACACAAACACTTTTATTTTGAATCACCTTGTCGGTGCCTGTCAAACTGTCTTTATCTTTGTCATATTGAGGAGATTAACTGAAGGAAACAGGAACAAATGTTTTACTGTGACAGGCTCCAAAGTGCCTAAAGGTACAAGGAGCCTAGATAAAGGAGTTCCAACCACTCAGCATTCGGCAGCACAGTAAATCTGAAATCCTCTTCTCCTTCTTCACTCCTCTTCAGGATCTGAAGCCCACAGGAGAGCAGGATGTGTATAAGGAGCTGGACAGGTGAGTGCCGGTGCTGCCCTCATTCAGTCCATTAATCGTTAAAGGAATATTCCAGCATTTTTTTACCTAATCTCGGTCTGCTGCATCTGTCTCACATTGCTGGTCACCGTGGACCGCAATTCTGACACATTTGAAAAAGAACAGAAAGCCCAGTGAGGCAAAAACACTAAACTGCTACATGGCAGTTTATTCCTGAATTCCAGGAATAAATAGTTGACGGGCTAATAATAAATGCATGACATGCATGATTATATAACAGGAATTCTCATGAATTATTTTGTCCAACAAATACAATAAAAAGCAGCTACATTTTTACCAAGGTTTCTGGTATCCATGGCAATCCATGATGAAAACTTCACCCACACTGTTACTGCTGGTGAAATTTCTCCCTCTGGGAAATCTCGGAATGAATTCATTAGAATTAATTACAAATGTACAGCAACATTTACAAACACCTCTGACTAACGAATTCACAAACGTTTGCACAAAAATAGGCATTTTGACAGAACTCCAGTTCAGCTGCTGCCTGTTGTCTTCTATTCTAAATGTTTTGGTGAACGAGTTTTCTGTTCATTTCTAAGTGCAGGGAAACATTAAAGCTAATTTCTGAAACGGAGAGAGATGAAGTGAATTCATTAAATACTAATATGATACTCTTTCACTGTCTTTTCATTGCAGATATGACTCTTGCTGTGATTAAGCTGGAAAATACATCATGAAAACTTGCAAATATGAAACAAAGCTTCATATCTACTTATTACTGTATATAATTATGCTATTGGACTGTAAATGCTTAATAAATAGTAATGAATTAGCATTCTGGGTTTTGACTTTACTCATATTTCCAAACTATCACACTGTCTGAGCCACATGGTTCATTGAATTCTACTCATTGCCTCATAAACTGCAAGAGAGAACAGAGTTAAAGTGCTTAAATCAGTGCCTTGATAGTTAAACTGAGTTTGTTTCAGCCATTCGGAGCAAAGGAGCCAAAAGAATAGAGCAAAGAGGTCCTTAAAATAACAACCATCCCAAATAC
>JBBPCX010067816.1:0-12839 GCA_037974365.1 Hydrocynus forskahlii | reverse complement strand
ATGTATGGAAAATACTGATGAAAACAGAAAACGACTAGATCTGCGTTTTCCGTTTTTCTATTGTCTAATTAAAAAGTGAAATATTCTTTATTTTTTGTTTATCCATTCTCATTCATGAAACGAAAATCGATTGGCCAGAAGATCCACGGACCAAATCGGTTCTTTTTGGACAGTTTTGTTGTGACCCGGAAGTAAAATTGGCGCAAAGGAATCGATAAGAGAACAAGAATCTTGGGACCAGAACAATGGACACGTTTATCTTATTCTGAGACGCCAAATGTGTTACATTAAAAGATGAGGACATACGCAGGATTTTCCAGGTACTGTCAAAAAATTGGTACTACGAGTGTTTGTGGCATCCTCAATGCTTCTTACTTAGCTTGATGTTGTATGATAAGTAATACTGATAATGCTATTATTTGTTACAGCTATCTTCTCTATACAGAAATGTTATAAGTATCAATCATTATGATACATTTGTTTATATTTTAATAAAACATTGATCTGTATGAACGTTTGTTTGTAAATGTGTAATTCTGTCCAACTGGACAGGTAAACAGAGGCAGTCTGTACATTACAAATGACCCAAACACTGCAGTGGTTCCCGACAACACTGGCCATTTCCTTACGCTTAATTTGATACATCGTGGTCATTATGAGGTTCTCTGAAATTCAGACCAAAGCCAGGAGCTCGCAAAGAGGACACGTCCAACTGCTGCGCCAGTCCAGCCCCTCACCTTCCACATATACAATAGAGACACGAGCTTCATCTGCAACTCCAGGAACTCGCAACCTGTTCCCATCAAGAATGTTCCAAAGGTATCTGTTAATTATTCAACTAGTAAAATCTCAGAGTTAATATATTTTTATGTAATGAGCTACACATACTGTTTGTCAGGTCAGTTCACATTGCTGATATTGTGAATGGCAAGCTCAGTACTGCAAGAACTGTGGTTATTTGGTTTTTGGCAGCTAATGCTACTGTTGAAGGCATAACTGCAAAGGTGATGGATGCCTAAAGCAGCAGCGAGTCACTTATCCTTACAGGCAGCCGAGGAAATGAAAGAGTGGATTCTGAGGGTACAAGAAGTAAGTTACAGGACCATAACCTTGCTTCTCATTTCTGCATTCTGCAGATCAAGATGGCATGGGTCTAAGGTATAGTCCTTATAGCATTTTTTTTTTTTTTCATTCGAAAGGTTCCCATTATTGGAAACAGAATTCCAGAAAAATCCATGTCATACCTGAAGATGAGTTTGCTGCGTTCCAGCATGGAAGAACAACAAAAGCAAGGTAAACTTATCTTTGAAAGAAACTATTTGGCTTTGACTTTTAAAGGTTACTTTGACTTTTATCTTTTCAGTTGAAATTAATGTACTGGACTGTGGTATGCTAACAAAACAATTTCAATTTGGAACAATGTGTTTAGTTTTTATAAATGTGTTATTTACATAAAAGCTAAACAAAATTTTACAGAAGAGATGTAGAAAATGTTCATTTTAGCTTTTGTTTACAGCTTATAAGTTGTAAGGATCCTTCCTCTCCTGTCCTTGCATTTAAGTCGCAGAGCAGAAGATGATACAAGCATACAAGAAATAACTGATAACACTGAACAACTAAAGAAAGCTGCTGACAGCCTGCAACGTATTTCCTCAGCAATAAACCAGCTTTCTGAGCTGGCAAAGAGCAAAAGCTCTACAGCAATGTCTGATACCTCCCTGCTCCTTCGAAAGGAGGCCTTTGCCTGTGTTGTTTGTGAAGGTATGTGTAAGATTTGTTTCAATATGTACCTTTACAGTACAACATGCCATTAAACAGTCTCCAGATTTAATGCGAGAGCCTGTGTTCTCCACAGGCTGCCAGTCTCTTGTTGGATGCCAAATCTGTGTGGAAGAGTGGCTGAAAAATGCAGTACACTGTCTGAATTGCAGAACAGAAAAATACATCATCTTAGAGGTTTCTCTGCTATCTTGTCTATACTCAGAGATACACAAACAACAGAATCAGTGAGAATGACTTAAGAAGAAAAATTTGCATCCTTTGCAGCTCTCCAAGGATGTTTAACCACCACGGTTTGTTTGGTTTTCAAGCTTGTTTTGGGTAAATTATATCGGAAGTGTGTTTAACGGGTCCTTGACAGTAGCTGTTAACTGACAAGGTTTTAAATGCAATGCATTTGTTACGGAGAGATTATTATGAAGTGATTGTTAATGCACTTTGTGTTCACAACTACCTTTGAGTTACAACATTTAAGCTTGTTTAAGTTTTACATATGTTTTTTCAGTTTAACTTGTTCTCATGTTTGACATTTTTGACATTTGACATTAACCTGTGAAATGTCTAGACCATCATGTTCTAGACCATCACCTGTAACTGCACTGTACCTTTTAAAAAAAGTGTAAAGCTTGTAAAACCTTAAAATTTGTTGATGCTTACAATATTTAAAAACATTTTTATGTCAACCGAATTGTTTTTCTATGTATACTCTTACTTCATTACACTGCAGGTCACTGTAACAGGTCACACAGGTCTTCTGGTTAAATCAGTAAGACATTTAACTGCATTTTTAAAAGGGTCGTAGTACTGGTGAACTACGTTTTGGTACCAAATCAAAGTGAGAACCTAATGCACTTCCAGTCTGCTGTCGTGATTCCTCAGAAGGGAAAGGATCCACTCCAAAATGGATTCCCTTCTCAAGGTTGATCCCACTTCTTGAATTTACAGGTCAGTTGCAACATCACCAAGAGGCACAATGTCTTCAGGAACTTTTGCTGTACACCCATCCTTGGCCAATTCATTTGGTATTCCTTTTCCTGCAATTGGGAAAATAAGACTTTAAGGGTTAACCAAATTCAAATGTTTCAAAAAGAATTAGTACTGGCTATGGATTAATAGTGGATGTACAGTCCTGGGCAAGTAAGTAACTGTGTTTCACAATATTGAATGCATTGTCTGTAGCCAGTGTAGAGTTTAGAAGGCAACAGCTTTTTCCATGTTTGTCTTCACTAAACCTGCTTGTTGCACTTGTATTTGTTCAGATAAAAAAGAATGTATAGAAACCGTGATAAACTCTGTTTGCCTCATTTAATTGCCCAGCAGTGTAGTTAAGATTAATACTGATGTGGCATGTCAAAGTCACTCCAGCCAAGACAACTCCTGTCGCCCGTCCCAGTGCCGAGACGACTCCTGCCGCCCGTCCCAAGGAAGAGCTCCCAGGAGGGGGCTACACGGAGGGAGCTCAGTCCTGAAGGACACTGAGGGGCTCCCCACAGAGGGGCTCCCTGGAGGGGCTCTGCCCAGGAGAACAGTGAGGGGTTCCCGAAGTAATCTAAACTAAATTCATTTTGTTTACTTTATCTTGACAGAGTTGAATCTTTAAAAGATGGGTTTAATCACAAGTTTGAGTGAAATAAGTAAAAAAGAAGATGAAAAAGAAGAAAGAAGATGACCAGCAGTGCGAATTGTGAAAGTCGTTTTTGAAAGACGTGTTACTGCACGAACTTTGTTTAAAGGTTTATTGCGCACATATACGGTATGTAAAATTATTTGTTTGAAACTCATTTCTAAGTCTCACTTATTAATGTTCAGTTCATTTTGTTTGTGTTCCAAATAAATTTACTGAATGTATTAATTAAATATTACCCTCTTTGTTGTCCTCATAATTGCCCACCAGAAAAAACACTGGCCCCACTTGGTAAATTTGGTCTAGTACCCCACTGCTTTCTAGCTCAGGTTTTTCTTCTTTCAGGTCCTTCTGACTGATTCTATTGATTGTCTTTTGCAGATTCACACCACCTTATTTTTTTTTTTAAAGATTTATTTTCAACATGTCAGTGCATTGTGTTATTTTTTGTTGTTGTTGTTTTGCTGTTCCATTTTATTTTTTATTGTAATGGCCTGATTTTATCTGCCTCGGTTTAAATACTTGCAGAGCACTGTGTAACTGGAGAAGTACTGTATAAATGAAGTATTATTATTATTATTATTGTTATTATTATTATTATTGACAGTCAGTGTATGGGCTCTCCGTCCAATAGCTTCTCTTCTACTGACACACAGAAAAGTCAGGGTTCAGTTCCTCTCGCAGTGACGTCATGTCTTCATGAGGAGGAATCTAAGGGTTTGATATGAAGCTCAGTTTAGATCCACAGAATTGGTTGCACAGACTAAATCCGGGTAAAATCATTCATTCTGTGCTCTGACCACAAGAGGGCAGCAGATCTAAGGAGCATGAAGCTGCTGTCTCTGTTTTTTTTTCTTCATTTGGTAAACTAGCTTGAGTTTATTCTGTTGCTTAACTGAGCTGCTATCTTGTGCACTTAGACTGCTTTTGTTCTACACAGCTACTCTGTTGTGTGCTTAGGCTGGTGAGTGTTCGGTTAGTTTCACTGCTATTAATCAGACAACACTCTCCTGGTGTTAGGGAGGCCTGATGTAATTAGGTGTCAAGTAGTGGGAGTGGCCTCCACTCTCCCAGAACTTTAAAAGGAGTATCATTCTGCTACAGACGGACCGTCTGTACTTCCTCATACTAACAACTACTCTAGGTTAAGTATCCTTTCCTCCTTTCCTCTCCATTCTATTTATTACAGATAACATGCTTCACATTTATACCTGTTCAGATATCTTATGGGCCAAGAAGATACATTCCCCATCAGTGGAGAAGAAATCTTAGTAACCGCTCCCAGCTTCTTTTTTCTCCATAGCATTCTTCAGTGGTTCATGGTGGTCTGAACTGCCAGTCCTGCACCAAGAAGGCTGAATTTATTTCCGGACTGGTGTCTCTCCACTCATTTCACTTCCTGGCCCTCTCCGGGACCTGGATCACACCGGAGGACATGACTACTCCTCTGCCTTTTCCTTCTCTCACTCTCCTCACACCACAGACAGAAGAGGGGGTACAGGTTTGCTTCTCTCAGTCTTTCCCTACTCAATATCTTATGCTTTGAATTCCATTCTGTTACTGTAACACATCCGGCTAAGCCCACTTTATCGCCCACCTGGCCCTCTAGTAACTTAATCGACAAACTGGACATCCTCCTGTGCTCATTTCCAGACGACGACTCCCCACTTCAATCTCCCAAGTGATGGACTCCCTTTGATGAAAAGAAGCTCAGTTACAGACCAGTAGACTGACACAGACCAGTAGACTCACAATGCTCCTGTCGTCCTGCCTGTCCCCTGGTGAGTCTCCAATTGCCCGCTTTGTGACAGTGACCTTATCACTTATCACTCTCTTTTATCCAAATTTGCCCCTAATTTAACTTCTGCAAAGTCTCCCTTCTATAGAACCAAGAATCAGCATCCAACCCACCCAAGCTCTTTGCCACTTTTTCATCTCTTCTTAAATCGCTCCATTTTTCCAGCTCTTTCCAGCTTCTTTTCTCTATATACTGAACCTCCGCAGCAGGGACAGCCTGCTCTGTATTGAAGATTTAAATGATGAAAAGGCTATTCAGTATAGTGCATTTTTGCCCACATTATTGTTTGCCCAGTATTCGCTCAGAGTAAGACAGTGGAAGGGCCTCTCTGAACAAGTTTCCATAAGTGCCCTTTGACCTCTTGAAGAGGACTAGAGAAATCTAGACAATACGTAAAGGGTGCTCTTTTGGGGCCCCAAACTCTCATGAGTGTGGGTTTTATTTCAAGAAGTCATGAGATTTGCATTTTGCTGAGAACATGAGGAAGTCATGAGATTTGTATTTTGTCAAGGACATGAACAATGGGCCATTCAAAGTTTGGGGGTACCTATAATTACTGTAACAGAGAAACATATGGAATCTTTGTGTGCATAGAATGTTTTTGCATGCGTAGTTATTCACGCACACGACGCATGATATGGAAAATAAGTGGAGATTGGAATATTCACTGTTATTGGCGGGGAGTCAAAGAATGGGGGAACTGTACCTAAGGGAATATACTGTATAACCTGAGTGTATAAGTTGTAAAAGAAGAGCATTTGATCACTGCTCCCAAGGACCATGAGGCTGCTTCATTCTTCAGTAAAGTAGCAAGCTGCATTTCCCTGACTGCGAGTGATTTTTGACTTGGAAAAAGTTTTAGACTTGGGTTCCTGCTCCAGTTTTCTCCACGACATCTGCCCTTTTTTGTAGAGAGCATTTAAGTTGTGAGTCCAGTCCAGTTCATTTGTTCAGATGAACACCAAGGCACCTGTAACTCTCCACAGTCTCAATGTCAATGCCTTGGATGTTCAGTGGTTGCAGTGGAGGATGTTTGTGCCTGTGGAAGTCTACCACCAGGTCCTTGGTTATTCCAGTGTTGATCTGAAGTAGTTCTGCTGGCACCAGTCCACAAAGTCCCGGGTCAGTTCTCTGTAATCCTTGCCTTTCCCATCAGCGATGAGGCTGACTATTGGTGAGTCATCAGAGAACATCTGCAGGGAGCAGCTGGTGGAGTTGTGAGTGAAGTCTGCAGTGTAGATATTGAAGAGGAACGGTGCCAGAACTGTTCTCTGTGGGGCCTCAGTACTGCAGAGGACCCTGTCCGACACACAGCCCAGAGTTCTCCCATGCTGTGGTTGGTTAGTGAGGTAGTCCAGTATCCATGTGGTGAGGTGATGGTCCACACCTGTGTACTCTGGCTTGTCCCTCAGGATTGTGGGAAGGATGATGTTGAAGGCACTGGAGAAATCAAAGAACATGATTCTCACAGTGCTCCCAGTGGTCTCCAGGTGAGAGAGGGAACGATGTAGAAAGTGAATGACGGCATCATAAACTGGACTGCAACTCTCCATGGGCTGGTCTTCCACTGTAGTCCGGGTAATGAGACCACTTCAGCTGATTCAGAATGCAGCTGTGAGGTTAATCTTCTAAATTCCTAAATTCTCACACACCACGCCACTACTACGGAACCTTCACTGGCTCCCTGTGGCCGCTCGAATTAAGCTCAAAACCAGATCACTTGCCTTCAAGGCCAAAAACGGACTGGAGCCTTGTTGCTTATCAGCATTCATGCAGCGTGTCACTTTTCGTCCTCTCAGAGCTTCAATCACGGCTCGTCTGGAACCTCTGTTGCTCAAAGGAAGAGGAAGACATGCAACAAGACTCTTTTCAGTCTTGGCCCTCCAGTTGTGGAACAAACTCCCTCTTGCAATCAGATCTTCGGAGTCCTTCGCTCTATTAGAGCATCTTCTAAAGACCCCTCATTCAAACTGGGTTTACACTAAGGGAAATGTCACAATCGGTGTGTACCCGTCTATAAAGGAGGCACGGATTTCCATTTCTTCCAAAAATAGGCTTTTATTAAACAAAGGAAAAACAAGACATACAAACAAAGGACAGGTACACACTAAGGGAACCTGAGGGTGGACTGACAAACAGAACTAAAACAGAAGTACTTTTATACATACCAGGCGCAAACCAAAGACCAATCCTAACCCTTTACTGTCATTACTAAATCCCTGGCTGGCTGGGAACCCTTACTTATCAGCCGACCAGGGGAACCCATGTATCAAAATAAGAGTCCCCTTTTCTCAGGTGATGGCGGCCTCTAGCGACCCCTGACCAGGGACGTTAAAGGAGAACATTATTTTCAGTATTGCTGAGTTTTATAGATTACAAAAGTAAATCTGTGGATGACACAATAAAAGGTATAATATACAAAAAAAAAAATCAACACGAGAATATTATAATAGAAACAGGAATACAATTAATAGATGGAATGTAAAAAAATTAAATGCAATTAATAAACTAGTAAACTAACCAGGGCTTGGAATAAAATACCTTCAGAAAACAATGGAATAAGAGAATTAGGAAACGTTAAAACAAGAGTAGTAGTTAATAGTAGTTAAAACAAATAAAATAAAATAAAAATAATTTAAATGTTTAAAGACCCCAGGAGGGATGAGCAAGTTGAGCTTTGTGGTGCAGAGGGGACATAAAATTACACACAGCCCCATTCAGGGAATTCAAATGGAAAGTTAAGGTGAGATTTTTCAAGAAATATCAAAATTCAGTTGAACCCCAGATCAGTGTTGGAGGGGCTGGGGCTTGCAGGAAACCACACACACATATTAGGACCAAAACAATCACTTCACTTTTAATAAGGAATATTATCAGAAGACATAAGAGCCCACAGTGCCCCCACAGAAATACGTTTGAAGGAAAGGGTGTATTTATACTCTTTCAACTGATGCAAACTAATAGAGTGAAATTAAATTTTCGTTCAAATGTCAACACTATAGGTGTTTTATATGTATATTCCTGTGTTAAAAAAAATAGTGATGGTCACGATTCACATGCAGGAGGTCCACGAATTCCAGGGGGTCCAGCTAACCCTGGAGGTCCAGGTGGACCAGGTTTTCCAGCTGGTCCAGGAGGTCCAGGAAATCCTGGGTTTCCAGGTAACCCCCGAACTCCAAGTGGTCCAGGAGGTCCAGATAGACCAAGTGGTCCACATACTCCAGGTGGTCCAACCTTGTCCCATTCGCTGTGATCATGTTCACACACCCAGCCTTGCTCTTCTCCAGGGATGGAAGGCGTCTCCAAGAGCACCTGATCACTGATCAGGCTACACCTGGTCAAATTATCGTCCTGAAGATCATGATTACAGTCAGTAAATCCAACCGAGACTCACTATGCAGTACTGTTCAAAAATCAGAAACCACCTTTAATTCACTCATGAATTTAATTTACAGTCAAAACAGCCACTAAATACGTAATTCACTTTTTAGCATAAAAATATTTTATACATTTTATTTTTCGTTATTATTTGAACACAGCTGCTTTTCTTTATATTGCGGTAAAGTTTTCATGATAAATGAATCAATAGCAATGTTCCAAATAAATAATAACCTAGAAGTGCTTTACATTACTCTACATTAAAAATAAAGATTGTTTTGCCTTCACCTGTAAAATTCATTTAATTTAAACTGTTTTCGTGTTTGGTGCAGCCACCTTTTAGACGAGTGGAAATGTTTGAGGTGGCTGAGGTTTGTGTGTGTGTGTGTGTGTGTCTTTGAAGGGGAACAGATTGAGTGAGAGCTTGAACTGAAGGTTAAAGAGTTAAAAATCCAGTAGGGGGTGCTAAAGTAAAGGGAGGACAAATTAAAGTCTGATAGATTTTAAATTACCTGTTGAGGCCTCTGCGTAATGAGGTTTCTGCTAAACATCTTCCCGCCTCCGAGTCCACCTTGTCCTCGCCCTGAGTAGTTCCACCTGTGGCTTTGCTCATTTATATTTTTTTTCCTGTTCTAGAACTGTATTTATGCGCCACTTTCCTTAGTCGCTTTCTCCATGCAGCACCAATGCATTCTTAATCTGCTACTTATTTTATTTTTTGTCTGTATTTACTTTGTGTTTACCTTTTCTTTACATTTGCATTAGCCATTACCCTTAATTAAAGATCAAGTCATTGCCTTGCTACTGTCTTCACTTATTTGAGCTTTCTGCTTAGCCACAGCCTGTATTTGCTTTTCCTAGCCGTAGTGGTCGTCTGTACCCACTGGTCTGCTAGCTTCTACCTGAGGGTCAGTGCGTGTTTAGTGTTAGACACTGTGAGAGGGGAAGTTCTGAAATGTGTGGTGATTTTAGTCAGAGGTTTGTGTAAGGAGGTCTTTTTTACGGTGTGAAAAAGCTGGTTTTACCCCTGAAGAAACCAGAAATAACAGCTTTTAATGGAGGATTATGCTCACCTCTGCAACCAGCAGCTTCCTTCCTTTAGCCTGAAAAACCAGCCACTCCTGCAAACACACCCTGCATTTAAACCAGACTTCAGTGTAGAAACAGTGGCCTGACATCATAATAGGCACAGTGTGTGTTAATCCTGTAATCTATACTGCTCTGGAGTTATAATATTCTTCTACCTTCTTTCTCCTTGTTAGAACAGCAAGCCTGATGTTGGTCCCTTGTTCTTCACAGAACTTTGCTGCTTCAGTGCAGGAACCTTTTGCCTCCCAGATCAAATAGAATGAATCGTCAAAATGAAGCCACAATGCTTTATTTTCATTCAGCACCGGCCCTTTAAAAAAAACACATAAAACAAATGAATTTATTATTTTTATGAATATACAAACTCTTTCTTTAGATAAAATGTACTATCCTAGTACTGCTGTAAAGTTAGATTTCATGATCCCATGTTAATTTAGTATTAACCACTTTCTGACCTCTAGTGCCCATAAGGGAAATCAACTAGTATGATTCATTTATTATTAATACAAGTATTTAAATTCTGTTTCAAAATAAACGTAACATTTTAAAATCTATTAAAATTTACAATTTAAGGAATTTGAAGTCAAAGAAGGGCCTCCAGATCTGGCTGAAATCACATTTTATGGCTTCTGTGAAATGGCACATGACATCTGCTGTGATGTGTTTATGGGGTCAGTTTTATGCTTCAGGGTTCAAGCCAAATGTTATCAATATTTATGTGAACAGTAATAAGTGGAGAAATGAGGATCAGGTTCCCTAAAAATGTTCTGTTATCTTACTGAAGAGTCCGGCCATGATCAGTACAGTGATGAGTAACAGGATGTTGATGACTATCAGCACCACCATTATCTTCTTGCTGTTCAGTAATCCTGTTAGAGAGATGGACAACGTTGGAAAACATCCACAGTATTACAGGACAGAATGCAACATTTCTTTTGTGATCTAAACATTTAAAGTCCTGATTCTTTCAGTAATGAGAGATTGCTGGGCAACACTGTGTTTTCTGACCTTGTGTTGAGGGTGTGTTCTTCTCAGGAGGAGGATGATGGAGGGTCTGGTACACGTCCTCCGTCTTCTGACATTCAGACATCTCCATTCTGCTCCTCTACAGTTTCCTCCTGTGAAAGCGAGTCCTTCAGTGTTTTCTGCAAACGGGGATCTTTAGACATCACAGTAGCAGAACTTCTCAGGCATTTAACTTAATTTGTCAAAACAATAACCACATTCTCTAACCAGCCAGTACAGCCTACATAGCAGTAAAAACTGCTCCCTTCTCTTCAAAACTCTCTGCATCAACCAAAATAGTAAATTTATGCTGCAAAATAAAATAACTCACTCAAACAGTAACACACATCAGTTCAACCGTAAAGCAAGGGAACGTTCTCAGGCAAAACACGGCATTAAAATGATCTGTACATCCACACAGAGGGACCACAAAGTGACATCTTCACTATAGGTGCAGTAGTTTTACTGGGCTTCATAAAGTATAGTGACATACCTCAGCAACTGCTGCTATTTTGTAGTGCACAGCTTCAACAGACACTCCAATGTGATTTTGTTGTTACCAAAATGATCACTGTGACCAGATTTTAGCAACAAGTCCTTATGCAATGAAAAGTGATGCACAAGCAATCTTCCAGTCTCTGCTGTTGTGCAAGAAAGTTTGCTGTTTTGCTCATTTATATTTGGAACCTACAACATGCATTAATAGCTTAGTCAATGTAGCTAAGTGTCTGAGAAAAACTGTAAAACCTGTATTTAAAACACAGGAGCTCATGAGAAAGTCCCAGGAACTCAGAGCTCCAATGCACACGCAGAGTGTAAGAGTAATTACAGCTGTGAGGAAAGTATTATATTAAATCGTGTGAGAAATACATGAAATAAAATGGTTTGTGCTCTGCTGTCCTGCTAGTTTGTTCATTACTGATGTTACCTGTTTCTGGACCCGTCCTGTAAATGAAAGAGCTGCTGGATCCTCTGGGTGACTCACACACTCCAGCTGCTCCTCACACCTTTACTGCAGCCAGGATGTTCTTCTCTGCACTTTCACATCAGAAGTTTAAATGTTCAGTGAATGGTGATGAAGCTGATGAAGATTCTCTCAGTGCGAGTGTAGAGAAGAGTCTCTCCTTCACTGACGTCCTGTGTTTTTTTTCTACTGCAGTTTTAGTGAGAAGGTTCAGTTTGCGCAACTGTGGTTCATCTTCTTTCTCCCCCCACCCCCAGTGTGAAGAATGTGGTCTGAGATATTGCAGCATACACAGATTTCAGCAACAGTTTCTGCAACATCTTTTATCAACGCCATCTTCAGCGTATCAGTAAGATTAAGAGTCAGAAGAATAAACAAACTGGACCTCTGTTCATTTTAAATACATGAACTGTGTGGTCTTAAAGTAACTGATCCACATAAAATGGACAAGATCAGATAAAAGCAAATGGTGAATTAACCCCCCGTTCTGAACTACAGAAGCAATGTTTGGACTTCAAACACGTGTCTGCTGATCAGATCAAGTACATGTGAGTTTAGAGGAACACTCTGGACATTAGATGTTTTGGCAAGCTGTTCCTTCATTAAAACGAGTTCCCACCCATTAAAATCCAGTTTCAGCTCGTTCTGTTTGGATGATGTTTCTGGTCAGATTAACTCAGACCCTGTTTACACCTGGTCATTTCTAGTGTCTGGATTCCCTCCTGTTACAATTTTAACTCCCTGTATTTATACTTGTTGAAAAGTCCAGTCAGCCTGATTAAAATCATATTATTGTTTGGCATTTGATATGCATTTTTTTTGGTTTTAACCCAAAGAAAATTGCACAACACTGTTCATTCCTTCACATCAACTCTCAGTGGACACTGTTTGAGTAAACAGCTTTGTTCTACTCATCATCGCCAGCTTGGACCAGATGTGTCCAAATTGAGAAAAATGAGGAGAAGAGGCAGAGGCTTCCCGAACTGGTGTTTTATTTAAACTCACTGACTCAACCAAAAGTGGGCAGAGTGGACCAGCATATTTCACTCAGCAGAAAACACTTTCGTCAGATTATGCTGAGCATGTGGTTTCGCTTCAATGAGTGAAGATAAGATAATGTCAATCGTCCCTCAACAGGAAATTAGAGACCTGCAGCAGCTCACACACACACACACACACACACAATCACACACACAGACATG
>JBBPCX010067815.1:0-12839 GCA_037974365.1 Hydrocynus forskahlii | reverse complement strand
AAGTAAACTGGGACACTGGTGTTGTCGCCCCACCACTCCTCATGTTCACTCAGGTTTGTGACGGTGGAGTGGAGGTGCACCGGTGTCTCAGGGCGCTCTCACGCCCATCATACCTCTCGGTTCTGCCCTTTCTAGCTAGGCTGCTCTAGCTAGATATACCGGAGTTGTAACTTGCACTCCTCACTGATATTAACAATCTTCTGCAAATTTAAACAGAACTAACTCTCTCCTCTGTTTTCTCAGAGGGAAACTGATGCACATCTGCGGGACTGATCTCCGTGGGAAACTGCCCTTGACTGATCCCGGCTCCACCCGGGTCACCGCTGCCTAAAGCTCTGGCAGTGAAGCTATGGCGGCACATGATCCAGATGTTTATGGACTATGGACTGTTAGTTTCTTTTACAATAATATTTACCTTTCTTGACACTTAGTGAAACCAACTCTATTAGCCATTGAGGGTCTATCTGTCTATAATGTTGTTCATTAAGGCCCTGCCTTGTTATTCATCCCCATAAATATTGTCGTTCCTTTCTCTCTGGGTCGACCTGAGGAGGACGGGTTCCCCTTTTGAGTCTTGGTTCCTCCCAAGGTTTCTTCCTCCAGCCTTCTTTTCCTCGCCTCTGTCGCCTTTGGCTTACTCACTAGGGGCTCGGACCTGGACTTTGTAAAGCTGCTTTGTGACAACCTGGTTGTAAAAAGCGCTATTAAATAAAATTGAACTGAACTGAATTGAACTTGTTTTGTGAGTGGGTGAGATCAACCAAGAACGGTTTATGACTGGTCAGTCGATGTGACAGTCATACTGTACACACATGCGCAGATCATTTGCTTTCCGCTGGCTGGGTCTCAGGCTGATCTGCAGGGAATATTGACAACAAAGTTAAACAGAAAGTAGCTATGTTTTGTCAAAAATGTTGTTAAATTTGTTGCTAGGCGCTTTTTGGAAAAAAAAGTCGTTAAGGAGGTCTGGAAAGTCATTAGAAATGGCGACAAAGTCGCTAATTTGGCAACACTGAGTTTACCTAGAAAGTCGCTAGATAACGACACATGCTAATTTGCATATAAATGACATCACGTTACGCTGCGTTGTCATTCTCAGAATCAGAATTTAAAAATTATGAACCACAACGCCCAGATACTTGGAGATGCTGACATCTATACTTTCATCAGGCAGAAGGCTGTATATGTTGCCAACAATATCAGCCACCAGCCTTTGAATAAAGTATGTAGTCAAAACATCATTCATCATCTCGGTGCATTTGGTGCAGTGCATCTGAAAATTCTGTGCTCTTTTGGAATCAGGGAATGCTGCCTCGCATGCTAACCCAAGATGATCCCACGACGAAATAGAGCAGTGATCTCCGATAGCCAAAGCAATGGTTGTCTCTGCCTGCTTCAGCATGTTTTTTCAAGGACAATTTGGATTGGGTAGCCTGATTGTATGGCTTGGCCTTTTCAACATGCTTCTGGGAGCTGCATGCATTCTAATGTCTGACAGGCATCAAAATCTGTTTTTTTTTTACAGTACAGACTGTAATGTTATGTGACAGTACAGTGTGTTATATACCCGAGAGGGATTTCTTTTTTACTTTGCTTAAAAATACAGTAACCCCCCACTTTCACGTGGATCAGCAGTTGCGGTTTCAGTCCATCACAGATTTTCGAACCTCCTGCCTCTGAGTACAGCTGACTGTGACGTCCGGGCCTCGTGTGCCACGCGACCGTTACCAAGGCAATCAGACACCTGAATGGAATGAGCCTCCGCTCAGCACTGGCCCAAATATAAACAAGCAGCATGAGAAATAAATAACAGCATGAGAATGTTATTTATTTCTCCTTGCTGCTGATTGACTTCTGTCTTGTGATGCTGCAGTCCAGAATTTCTCCTGTGGAGCGTCTCAAGTGTTCTCGTGTTTTTCATTTTGTTCTACTCACAGACCTGTATTTTTATTACTGTTAATTAAATTCATTTATTACAGTAGAGTCTATACAGGGGTAATATCTGTATTTACATTCTAGCACTGCAGGAGTTCACTGTAAACTGTACAGTACAAATACGAGTTTACCTTTACATTTTCTTTAAGGCTAATGAGTTTAAAATGAAATTAACGTGTTTAGGGAGCATATGTTGGGTTATATTTAGGGTTTACACTATAAAAATAGGCATTTTTTTAACCACATCACAACAATGCGGTTTTTCATTATATGCGGGTGCTCTTCGAATGTAAACCCCATGAAAAGCGGGGGGTTACTGTATAACAAATTCTTTTGCTTGTAATACAACTCATTTTGTGAGTGGGTGAGATCAACCAAGAAAGGTTTATGATTGGTCAGTTGATGTGACTGTCAAAGAGCATGCACATGCGCAGATCATTCCTTTCCCGAGCACCTGGATGGACGGACGCAGAGCAGGCTGGGTCTCAGGTTAATCTGCAGGGAATATTGAAGATGAAGTTGTACAGAAAGTAGCTAAGATTTGTCAAAATTGTCACTAGATTTGTCGGTAGGCACTTTTTGGAAAAAAAGTCGTTAAGGGGCTCTGGAAAGTCATCAGAAATAGCAACAAAGTCGCAAAGATGGCAACACTGAACTCAAAACGCCTAAAAGTAATAGCACATAGCACGTGGCCAACGTGAACCTGCATTTAAATGGAGTCAAAAATTAATAGCGCCTTGGAATCCAGTTAAATCATATGTCAGGTGTCAAGCTTAGGAGCAAATTTAAGGTAGTTTTAAGACAATATAGAGAGCTGTGCAATGGAAATCAGTGCATTGGAAAGTGCAATGCTATGCATGTCTCCTGCACGCAGTTTAAAAATCTCCATTTTTATACAAACAATATTACTAGAAACATTAGAAAGCACCCAGTTTTTTCCCTATTTTTCTTTAGTTTTGAGAAATAAATATTACGTAAAATAAACGAAAACCTTTTCCGGAAATTTTAAGGTTTTAGATGCTTGCGTTCCGTAAAATTGGTTATTGGTTGATGGACATAACCTGAGGTACAGTGTGTGAGTGGAATGACGTAGGATGCATTTACTAAGCAGTCCTGAGGGTTGACTTAAGATCAGATCTCTTAATATTTATGTTGGTCATGCTCACAAAAACAGTTCTAGTTCTGCCCCTAAAGATGTCTGCCCAGACACTGTGGGACAGAAAACCTAAAAGTTATTTTTTAATTGAGATTTTTTAATTGAAATGAAAAGGCATACCAACAACACACAAAGTAAGGAGGATTACAAAAAAGGAAGAGAGAGAGAGAAAAAAACGACAGCAGGCACATTGATAATGGTTCAAAACAACAATTTTTAAGAGCACTGTTTTGATAGCTTTATAGTTGTTTGACAACTTAATTATTTCTAGATAATGTAATAAATCATTACGAAAGGCACCAAAAAAGGTTTGGATCTCCGAATTCTACATTTGTGGATACAAATATACTAAAAGGTATCTGGATCGTTTTTCATAGTCATGTCATGCAGTCCAAAAAACATCTACGGAGTTAAATGAAAAGGCATTACAGACATAATGAACCTTGAAAGCTAAATAGGCTTCAGCTTGATTTGCGCTCCAGACCACTAGGTGGCGTTGAAACGAACAACTCCCAGTAGCGCCTCAACCATGGCCGCCTGCATGCTGCTAAGGTGTGGCATTGGGTGTCTTCGGTCAACACAGCATTTCACCCAGCAGGTACAACGTACGGTCTTTGTTCTGTGTGTTTTAGAATTTGTATTTTTTCTTGAATCCCCACCACCAAATGCGGGTTATGTAGTGAAAGAAAGCGTGTCGGCTAAGGTCGCCGTGTAACCTGTGACCTACAGAGCTACATAGCTAGGTGGCTCTAGGTGTCAGTTATCGCAGTCAGTAGGTGCGACGTATTTTGCACAAAAATATACCTGTATCTAGACGAGTTGTCTCTTGGGTCCTGCGGTGTCCGGGTTCTTGGAGTAGCCAGTGGCCTAGTGGTTAGGTAGTTTGACTTGAGATCAGAAGGTCGTGGGTTCGAATCCCTGGACAGTGGCACCACTGAGGTACCCTTGAGCAAGGTAGCGTCCCCACATATTACACACTTGGTGCCTCTCGTTGGTGGCAGCCCGCTGCTTTAGGGGAAAGCGGGGTGATTTGTGCCAGGGGGGAAGTTGTTTCTAGGGAATCATAGAAGAAATTGGTCATGTGAGCACATACATATTTTTGAAGAGTCAGCCATTTAACTCATCCTGAAAAAAAAGAGCCTCATTGCATGAGAGAGAAGCACATTTAAGTTAAAAAAAATGTTTTGTGCCTTTCAAAGTAAAATTTCTATGATCAAGGTTTTTTGATTGTTGTGTCTGAAAAAGTTATAGACACGTTTGAAAACAGTTCACACATGTTTTAGGGCTTTGGTAACCTACACTATGAGTCTATACAGCTAGCATGATGTTAGCTCAAAACTGATGGGTGATGTATTTTTCCAAAATGGTGGGGATGGGGTGATTTGTGCCAAAGGGCCTGGGGTAAGTTGTGCCAATGGCACAAGTCACCCGCACTTATGAATATTTTAAACATATTATTTTATTGTAATTGTATTCTTACAGACCAAAAATAGAAATCGACTATCATACCACGTAGTTATCGAAGGAAGACAGGCAGGGCTTCCACTCCTCTGGAGGACATGGGCAGAGCAGTGAAAGAAGTGGAGAAGGGGAAGTCCATTCGTCAGGTGGCGAGGCAGATGAACATATGCAGGATGACATTAAAATGATACATGGAGAAGAAAAAGATGTAAAAGAAATAAGGCCAGGATGTAAAAGAACTGGACTTGCCAATCAAGTCTTTGATGAACATATGGAGAAAGAGCTGGCAGAACATATAAAGGCACTAGCAGCAATGTTTCATGGTCTAAGTCCCATGAAATGCAGTGAACTGGCTTTTGAGTATGCATAAAGAAATGACATCGATATCCCTGCCAGTTGGATCAAAGAGGAAAAAGCGGGTTGGGTTAAATGTGCATTTATTAAGAAAAAATAATAGGGAACATTAATAATGATTTCCCCAGGAAATGCTCATTATCAGTTGTCATCATGCAGAAGCAAAATTGGGTATTTATTTAGAGTATATAGCTTCAACTTATGTAAATCTGAATGTAAACTTCAGTGGCTCAATAAGGGACAAATTAAGAGATATGCTAATAATGCTAATAAAGCTAAGAAACTTTTAATCTTTTCTAGGACGTGATTGGTAGAGCTACTGCCTTTAATAGGCACAATGTGGGGGAGTTCTTGGCCTTTGATATTTATATAGTCATTTTTACAACCAGGTCCAAACCCCTAGTAATCAAGCCAATAGTGACAGAGGTGAGGAAAAGCTCCCTAGGCTGAAGGTACAAAACCTCGGGAGGAACCAAGACTCAAAAGAGGAAACCATCCTCCTCTGGTTGACCAAGAAATGGAGAAAGAGAGTGGAGCGCCATCTGGGGTTGATAAACCTATGGAGTAATTGGGGTCGAAAAATCTGGGAGATTTTCAGTAAAACTAAGCGAGGGGATGTGCTTACGCTATGATTAGCGCATTGGAGCGCATTTGTATTTAGAGAGTGGTCTGAGAGTGGTCTGTGGAAGAATAATTGTATTACTTTATCACTGTATACTGTTAAATTTGCTAGGAAACAGCAAAATTCTTATTAGAACTATGTGGCCAGAATACAGTAATTAGAGGGAAAACGGTCTTATTTGTATCAAGATTAGTTATGTTAAGGAAAAGAGATTCAAAGGAATTTAAGGTAAAACCTTTTTTTGGATTAATAGTTGGGCCTTCCCCTCTACCACTTAGACTAGGATTGTGTATGTACTTATGGCCAATGAGCGTGGCCTCATTAAGAGCAACAAACTAGTCAGGTCTAATCCAGGTCTCTGTGGGAAGTTTCCCAGATAGGGATGAAGCCTAGTCTTGCCCTAAACAGTATCATGAATGGAGATTTTCCATTGATATAGAAATATAGTCCAGGACTAGTCTTAATCCTTGTTTGGGAAACCGGGCCTATAAAACATGAGGCGTCAAAATTCTGGTCAGCAGTCTGATTTTAAGCAGTCTTAGCTTTAGATCTAGGGTGCTGAATTTCCTGGTTGTTTGAAAATGTTGATTAAATTATTTTAAATAACATTTTTCCTACTTTTTTGTTTAGTTTGGTGGACAGACACACTCTCAATAGAGTTGCCTAGGTGGCAACTTAAGGCAGCTAGCAGATGGTTGGTTTAGCCAGGTCAGTGCCCCATTGGTTCCGCACATGCACTGCCGCCATGTTACTGCCCAGTCAGTCCCGGGTCGTAAAGAGAAGATAGCATAAACCTTTATTAGTCCCACAGGTGGGAAACTAAATGAACATGAATCAGAATCTGAATAAGTATAGCATTTATTTGCCAAGTATGTGAGCAAGCACATACAAGAATAATGAACAATATACTAAACAATATAATATACAATAATATAGTGCTGTTTCAGGGGGACCTTTTTCAGATAAAGTGTGTGGATTATAGGGTGCAAAATATTACTTTTAGGGAGTGCATTTTTGTGCAATCAAATTGGTAAATCTGAACGAATTTGTGTGACCTTTAAGTGTTTTTGGGATTTGTCCTTTAAATTATTAATTAGTTTAAAAAAAACTCAGAACAGAATTTAGACAAAGTTATAAAAGTTATATCATAATAACAATAATTGTTTTTCTTAAATAAAGAAAGTACACAAAATTATCACTCCAATCTACAATACAAAAATAAAACAAAATTTCTCCTCTTCAGTTTACTTCTTTTTAGGCTTTGAAAAAAATAAAAAATAAAAAAAAAAAATACAATGAAACTGCAAATAACTAAACAACCCCAAAGGCTTGAGTTCAAAGAAATATTCCCAGAAGCCCCCCTGTCAGGGGATTTGGGATTTTCTCTCCGTTTCTGTATCTCTGTGATTTTTCAAATGCTTATAGAAATTTGTAGTGTTTCCACTGTATCAGAGTGTGCCGCTCCATGCTGTGACTGGAGGGGCACTTAAAAGGGGCATAGTGGTGGAAGCCTACTGGGTAGGATACTTGCCTCTGGACCAAGAGGTCATGGGTTCGAATCCTACCATCAGCATACCACCACTGGGTTCCTGAGCAAGACCCTTAACCCCAAGTTGCTCCAGAGAGATGGTCCCCTGTATGTAGGGAAAGGAAGTCGCTTTGGATAAAAGCGTCTGCTAAATGCTGAAAATGTAAAAAAAAACATCGGCACTAAAGTATCTATCATTATACTGGCATCAGTCATACCAATACCAGCTTTGGTATCGATATTTGGATAGATCCACCCACCACTAGTGGATAACGTCCAAGAGCCATGGGACCAGGCTTATCTGCAAACATGGACTAATTGTCAGTAGACAGTCGAGGCTGTGCTATCTCACCCTAAGGTACCCAGAGTTGCTAGCAACAATCCTGACACTCACCTTCTAACTGTGATTAATGTCTGGATGTACTCCTCTAACTGACACTTCACGCAAGTAAAATCTCCACTATTGCTAGTGACGGAGAAACACTGAACAAAACATGCCACACTCAGAGCAGACAAGGTGATCGGTGCCCTACATAACGATACTTATGTTGCTTACCAGTTGTATTTTCTCCGGGTCTGTGGAATGGTGATGTTCTTCACAGAAGAATGTAGTTTAATAATCTTTAGTGAGCAGTTTAAATAGGGTGCTTGCAGAACATTTTGGACTTAGTAAAATACATAATAAAGCCAAAGGAAAACCAGCCCTAACACCTAAACAGAAGGATACAAGGCTACAGTAGGTGTAGCCTGTGTGGATGATTATGTGAATGTCATATTCAGTGTTGAATCTGCAGGGACCAAGAATATGGCATGTGGTGGCCTTATTTTTTTTTTAGAAAAGTCTAATTATTTGTGATCATTATTGACCTGTGGACTCTGTCAAAGATTTTGAAACCAATATTTTGTGGAAATCTTGGGAAAACGTCAAAACAAGTACAATACAGTATGTTCAGGTTTTACATATTTTGCTAATTACCTCAAAGATTTAGAGGGAGGAGTGCTGAAGATCCTGTGATATGCTTGTGTACAATTAACCAATCATAGTGAAAAAATAATGAATTTTGACTAGTTTTCATGGTTCAGATGTTACATTTTGCTCTATAGTGCCAGTATAGCTATTGGGGTAAGTTTACTTCCTGAGGGAATGGGGAAAATACACCTTTTCACCAAATATTGTGATCTAGTAAGATGAATAATAAGAAATAACTGAGCAATTCCATTTGTATGGAAGAGAAATAACACATGTGAGCAATTCCAAAAAGGTCTCCAAGCGCCAAAGCACCACTAATTATTGTTGTACTTTTTTTTTTAACAGATACTGCTAAATCTGTGGGTTGTCATTTTTCCAGTCACACTCTACCACAAACCCCAGCTCCTTTTTTAAGTGATGGTTTTTCAACATACTGTAACAGTTGCCTAGTTATTTCTGGGTGCACTGTGTGTCCTGACCTGTAGTTGTTTTTTTTGTAGTGTCTGTTATTAATGTTCTTTTGTTCTCATTTTCATTTAATTCAGACTTGCAGGAATTCATTAGGATTAGTGGAGCAGGTCAGAGGTTATTATGTTGACTGGAGAATGCTACGCGATGTGAAGAGGAGACAAGTGGCCTATGAATTTGCAGACACACGACTGCATATGAATGCCATCAGAAAGAACACTCTTTTACCTAAAGAGTTACAGGTGCTTACATCCAACCTCATTACTGGTTCTTACACGTGTCAAGAGACACATAGGCAATACAGCTGTAGGAAACTTGGAGTGACAGGTTAGTGATCTAGGGGGGGATGTGATTTGTCTACAATCCCACTATCCATGAGTAAGATGGCATATATTAGTCCTGAGATGTATTGGCAAAATCAATTTCTTCTCTATGACTAGAACATTATTGGAGTTCAGCCTTTCTTAAAAAAATACTTTCTAATAAGTCCTTTAGCTATTTATGAATAAATAACTTGTGCACTTCTTGGCAGTGTGTATTTCTAAACAGATTTTAAAGCTGTTTAGTATAATCCTAGTCTATGTATGAGCCTGTCTTGTAAAAGCAGAATTTTGAATTTTGATGTCCATTGATTTTTTTTTGCAAACAAAAAATTCTAAATGGGATGATTTAAAAAATACTTTTTACCCCCTTCATATCCATAGGAAAACTAAACAGTTTTAATCATGTATTAATACTTTCTCTAGTTATGTTTTAAGGGTTCTTATTGGTATTTATAAGACATTAGCTGACTCCATTAAGCCTTTCTAAGGCTCAAAGATTTCTGCCTCAAATACAGTCACTCATGTTCCATTTCTGTTTCTGCAGGAGGTAGCTGATAAAGAAATTGCTGCCCTGCCCCGCGATAGTTGTCCAGTGCGTATCCGCAACAGATGTGTAATAACATCGCGGCCTCGTGGAGTGAAGCTCAAGTGGCGTGTGAGCCGTATTGTGTTCAGACACCTTGCAGACCACAATCAGATGTCTGGGATACAGAGGGCTATGTGGTGAAAATGCCTTGATGGGCAGTGAATTTATTGGAGTTCGGTGCACAATATTTGAAACGGCACATGTATTTAAGGCTAATATGTTTGTGTTGAAAATCACAGTACTGAGTCTGACATGTATCATTTACTTGTGTTATGTACATAAAGTGTTCAAGACACTGAGTATTAATTGTAATGAACAATATAATAAAGGAAATACCCCAAGATTTTTTGTGGTTTTATTTATATACTTTTAAGCAGTTTACTTATTAGAATGACATTCTTGTCTTTTATGTGACTTAGCTATTTGGATATTCACATGTCTGAAATTAGTATAAATGGGCCTATATCTGAATAACCAAAATAACACTTTAACTGAGTTGATTTAAACATGTTGATTTACTTTATATAACTTTCTTGGTTAAATCATTGAGTTGTATTGGTCTAAAGAATGCAATTTTCAGTGAAGATGTACATTTTACCAAACAGTGAAGTGTTGTGCTTTTATTGTAAAGTTGGATTTTCATACAGCAATTCCATATTTGACCATTTTAAGCCGTGGTCATTTTTAATGTACCGATATGTGTTTTGTTTTTGTTTTTTAGTAATTTCTTAGCATGGATGTATTTTCTCATGAAACACGTTTGTCGACAGTACTTTTAATTTGTAATCGAACATGCCGGAAAGTATAATATTTGTAGAAAACGGCTGCACATGCGTGTATGGCAGTTTAGTTAGCTTTGCGTGTAGTTAGCTTAAAGAACGTGTACACGATTACGATTTTTAAAAAATCTGTGATAATACCCTAACAAGCGCATATCCCAAAACACGCAGTCATGGACCTCAATGAACAGGTAAGACTGCAATGACCTGTGAATGTTTCTAAAGGACTCGCCACTTGATAATGTTAACATAGTGGTCGGGGCAACAGTGAATAGAATAATTAATAAGTAGAATAAACCGTTGAATAGAATAATCAACGCAGATTTAGGCAGATGGTTAGTGTTATGAAATCTAAGTTGAATTTCGATAAGGATTGGCATCGTAAGAATTTCGGATGTGAACCTGTATAACCGAGCTTGACTACTTTTGGTCAAGAACGTTAAAGGGTTTTGTATTGGCTGATAGTTAATCATTTTCTCTTTAGATTTCAGGTCTTGAGAACGATTTGAAAGAAACAACCCGTCTTTTAGAGCTATGTATAAGCAAGCGTGTGCAGGGCGCCCTGTCCCAAGAGCATAAAAAGATTGAGAAGGAGCTCAGTCTGAAACTGCTACAGAGAGAACACGCTAAGAGAGACTCCGGAGAAAAGGCAGACGCAACAGCGAAAGGATATACAATCAAAATAAGTAATTATGGTGTGTATATCCTAAGAATTGATGCATTGTAAAGTAAAACAAGGCCGGCATCATGCCACCTGAAGTACAAGGTACTAATCACTATTTGTTTTAGGCTGGGACCAGTCAGATAAATTTGTGAAAATCTACATTACGTTAAAAGGTGTACAGAAAATTCCTGCTGAAAATGTTGAGATCAACTTTATGGAGAGGTATCTTTATTCTCAAATATATGGAAATTCACCTGTACAATATATTGTAATATTGTATCTGCTGCAATTAACTATCATACTTTTTTACAGGTCTTTAAACATGCTCGTTAAAGATTTGGATGGAAAGAACCATCAGATGATAATCAAGAACCTTTTGTGCCCCATTGTGGTTGAGGACAGCTGTAAAAAGGTCTGTGAGCTGGTCTGTATTAATATCTTGAATATAGTGTTCCGCGAAACACGATATTCATCCCAATATTTAATTTTCCTGAAATGTGTTAAATGGATCAAAATAATCAGAAAAACAACTGAATGACAGACAGCATTTTGTCAACTGAGGAGCAGCTCTGTTTAGTTTTCTTCAGACAAAAAGAGATTGCCCCCTTGTTTCTGTTGGCTCATGCTTCTGTAGTTCACAAAATCACTAGGTTGAAGTTTATAGAGATTACCTTGGTGTGAAGCAACCAGAAGCGAATAGCTTTTTTTGTTCCCATAATCACAGTGTCAAATGAATAACAAATTAAATCTATTGCTCACCCCTGCACTGAAAGTTATGAAGAAGTAATTGCATCTCTTATGCTGCACTGGCTTCGTGAGCTGTTTATTTTATTTAACAGGTGAAAACAGACATGGTACTTGTCATGTGCAAAAAGAAGACAGAAAAGAAATGGGAGTGCTTGACAGAAGTGGAGAAACAAACTAAAGAGAAAGAGTGAGTACAACATGTCTCCTCATAAATCAGTGCAGAATATATATAAATGTGTATGGGTGTGTGTGTAAAAACAAATTATTACACAGAAAGAACTAAATAATCATCAATCAGAATCAGAATTGCATTTATTGGCCAAGCACAAGTGAATAAATGAACAATACAATATGATAAACAATCTAGATCTTATGTACAGAATATAAATCACTATAATTACTAAAATAACAGGATGAACTGAAATTACATTTATGCTAAATATTTGGCCTTCACACTATGTGTTTTTTGTGTTTAAAGGCAGCCTCATACTGTATATATTAAAATAAATTACTATATGTACAATATGTGTATATGCATGTGTCCATACAAAAAATGTAATTGTTTAAATACAGTGATGCTATATACATACATGCATACATTGCATATCGACGACTTAAATAGATATTATGTATACAGTATATATACATGACACTTTAAACGCGCTCAAATTATTTATATATATATAATATAAATTGCTGTAAATTTTCGCTTTAAACAGACTGTTGTGTTCGGGTCCAAAAATGCGCTGCAGTTAAAAGTTTGCGGGACCGATCGGGCAGCAACATGGCGGCTTTTTGAGTACGCATGCACCGAACCGATCAGGCACTGACAAGCAGTTTTGCTCACTTGTTCAAACTATCTTTTGAAAATGGTTGTTTTAAATGCTTTTGATGGTTCTGAAGAACAGCTATATGATGTGTGGTGGGCAGGGGCGTAGCACCAAATTCTGGGCCCTATGCACAATCAGTGGCCATGGGTTCTGAATTAAAGACTAACTGGCCATTTGTATGTACGTTATTTTTTATGAAGTTATTTGTTTAGATTTAACATAAATGAATGTATTGCAAGTTATTCTTTATTTTGTTTAGCTGTTTATTACTGCATGTTCTCTTGCCTCAAAAAAAAAGACAATATAATATCCTTTGGATTTTATAATCAACAACCTTGTTAGATTTGACAGTTATTGTTGAAAATGTTCAGACTAAGCCAACAAACCATTTTAGCAGGATAAATTAAAGGTGTGGG
>JBBPCX010067814.1:7500-12839 GCA_037974365.1 Hydrocynus forskahlii | reverse complement strand
CACATCTACACAAACACACGCACATACAGACACACATACACACACACACACACACACACACACACACTCACACACAAACACACTCACATACACACACAAACACATTGACATTCAGACACACACATACAGACACTCACACAAACACATACAGACACACACATACACAAACACACACTCAGACAAACACATACAGACACACACATACACAAACACACTGACATACAGAGACATACACACACGCTCTCTCTCTCACACACACTCACACCAAAAACACCAGGCACATCAAAAGTTTGCTGGCAGTTTGGCTTGTTTTGAAATTACTACCAGTTTGTTTGTTCCCCACACAAAAGAAGCCATTTATTATCAACATGGTAACAAGTACAATGGACACTGCACAGGAAAAGGAAAGTTACATGTTACAACAGGCTATATTCATTAATATAACAATCTCATTACTGTTAACAGTGATTGTCATGATAGAACTGTAATATTTCATGCCATTCTTGACAATTACTGTCAGTACTAACTTCATGTTCATAAAGTGTCTTACTTGGTATAAAGAACAGGCTTTGTCTGAGGTTTTTCAGGACAAATAGGATTTGTTCTTGTGGAGTTTTCAGATTAAAGTTATGAGTGAGTAAATCTTATGTGTATGGTTAAACTGTAGTTGCATTTGCTTGCATATTCACATTGTTAGCCATAATCACTGTGCACAAGTGAATAGACTGACTAGGTAGGTGCCACTTATAACATTTATGAGGTACAATCTTCACGTGTCTTTTTTCTTCTTCTACTTTGGGCTGCTCCTGATTAGGGGTTGTCTCTCCTCTGCATCTTCCTCTCTCACACCAACTGCCTGCATGTCCTCCTTTACCACATCCATAAACCTCCTACTAGACCTTCCTCTTCTCCTCTTCCCTGCAGCTCCATCCTCAGCATCCCTTTCTCATCACACTCAGTCTCTCCTCAGCATCCTCCTCCCAACACACTCAGAGTCTCTCCTCAGCACATATCCAAACCAACGCAGTCTCGTTTTACGTGAACAAAACATGATATTAGAGTCAGCTAAAAATCTAATTGTCTCTACCTTTAATATTCAGAGAAGGCCTTCAAGTTCAAATCTTTACTGAAAGTCACTGTAAAGCTACAGCACACAAAACAAATCTTTTTTTACATAAATGACTGTTAAAAGCTTCAGCTCTTCATGTTTGAGCTTTAAAAATTGATGTGCAGAGACCATTTGACATCAAGAGCCACAGCTCCCAAATTACAAATAAAACACATGCAATCAGACCTCGCTGGTCAAACTGAGTTACATGTTCAGAGATTGGATTTGAATGAGGACTGAAACCACCTACAAATGTGACATACATCTGCATGGAAAAAGTTGCAGAAAATCTGACTGCAGAAAATCTGCTGACAGATATGACAGATTTGCTGTAAAATTAGGCCTAAATCATGTAGGCTATGTAAGGTCACAGCACTGCACATCAGTAAACACAGCTGGGGCAGCTCGTTGGTGGCAGCCCCCTGCTTCACTCGGTGAACGGGTTAAATGAAGAGAAAGAATTTCACACAGTTCACGTTGTGCTGTGGTGTGTTCACGCATGACTATAAGGGGCCACTTTAATTCAACTCACCAGTTCATTAGCAAGACCATCTTTTCCGATTGAGCATTGCAAAAGAGCCCTATATGTCTTTACACCTCTGTCATTGAGATCAAGAATATTCAGTCATTAGTAAATCCCTCATCCAAAGGGTTCATTTTGGCTGTAGAACATGCAGAGCTATACAACATATACACTCAGACAAAACGTTAATCTGTGTGACACTGTAGCCTGGAAGGAATTTGACATCCATGGCCAAATAATGATTTGACAGCTTTTTTTTTTAAAACTGTTGTTGAAAGCTGTTTTCTAAACTGTTGTTGATTTTTTGTTTTGGCCCATTATGGGGTTTAAACAGCTGATTTTAGTGCGGACATCTCAACAAGGGAATATAATGTCCTACAAGTGTAGTAAATATTACATATTTGATATTATTTTTCTCACAATAAACATGTTCCAATTGAGCAAAACCTGGAAGAAAACATGCTTATTTGTATTGAAATCATGCAAAAATGGTCAAGGTACAACACATAGACAAGATCTGGTTGTATTAATATACAAATGTACAAGCTACTATAATGATTTATGCATATGCGTATGTCTGCATCCACACAAAACTGCTAAATGTACTTGCTTGCAGTGGAAAGATTAAACTTTAACACTTGATCCAATCAGAGTTTGGTCTGTATGTGCACTTTCAGCTTACTTTTCTCATCTCTCACCATCTTCAGCTCCTGCAGTCCTCACACTAGCAGCTTTCTTTCCCACGTTTAACACAAATTTTAAAGTGTTGCAAAAATGAAGAATCGCCGCAGCTCATGGACTCTCACTTATTTGGAAGTACCAGATGTACTAATAAAGTACACTATAGACCGAAGTATGGATGCCAAAATAAGTCAGTTTGCCAGCATCCAACACAGCACTGCATGTTTAACATAGTGGATAATAACCACAGACAGATTTCTAGCCTATGCAAGACCATAACAATAATATTCTTGGGCTAGAACATATTTACATGCCATTGTAAGTCACTCGATGATCATGGGGAACACACTGAAAAGGCCCAGAGGAATCCAAGTGTACACAGCACAACTGGTGTAGTGACAGTGTTTTAACCCAAGCTTTATGCTACCACACAATACCATCACCCGTAATAAAAGAAAAGTGTCATATGCTATTCATGTAGTTCAAGCAATATAATTGTGCATATTAACTTTTAACAATGTATCCTAATTAATGTACGTTATTAAGTTATATGTTGATATATAGTAGACAATGAAGAATTCGTCCTGCAGTATTTATGCAGGCATTAAGTCAAACCAGTTACTGTTGTGCATACACGGCATGCACCAATCATAAGGCTTGCATGCAGGAATACCATGTTCATATCTAACACAAAACAAGACCAAGCAGTCCCTTCCATGATTTATGACAGTGCTGCTTTCTTATAAATGCTTTGGTTAACCAGCCAGCTTCAGAAAATACGGTAGAAATCCAGCCCATTGTTTTTTTCTTCTTTTTTTTTTTGGTTGATAGCTATTAGAATGTCATTGTTTCCTTTAATTTTCAAAAACTCCTCCCTGAGAAGAAATATGCACTCATACACTCACTAGTTTTATGCAATACCTGTACTGTGTAGTCCTGTGAATAAGACATTTAAAAAACCCTGTTAATCTCAGCAGTACACGTGTTTCTGCAAGTAAAAGCATTATGCAGAATTACAGAATACATACAAATATAAATACACACACACTCATATATATTGGCATGATAAAAGACAGAGGAACAGAGGTTGAGGCTGACCTCTCTGTGTGCTGCAGGCATTGCATGGACTTGTTGAATTCCATCAGCAGCTAAACTGACTTCATTTACTGAGGGATTGATTTGCTGAAGCGACATTTTGATGTTAAAAGTAAATACTTGGCTTCCTTCAGGAGAAGTCTGGAGATGGCTGAACTTGTCTACAGTTCTATTGTGCTGCTGTTCACCCTCCTCACTGCTAGGGGAGCTATAGCAGTGCAAATATTAGGCACAGGACTTCCTGTGTGAGGACTACTTTAAGAACTTTGCAAAGTATTACCTCTGATGGTGCACTAAGCCTTCTCATTCTCTTGATGTTTTGGATTTTTGTTGCTGACTTGTTTTGGTTCTTTGGCCTCTTTCCTTGTCTATGATACTCATTTATCCTTAAAGATAAATTGGGCTACCAGAGAAAAACAGAAATGGGATCCTAATTGATTCAAACAATGTCTCATCATTTCAGATGCAATGTCCTTAGAAAGTCCACTAGTTTTTCTGTCACTATTTTTGTGAAATAAATTTATACCAGCAGAAAGAATGACCATGTAGGAGATAAAAACTAGCTGTTAAAATGGCACATAACAAGTGGAGGCACTGGCTTGAAGGCACTAAACATCCATTTTTGATTTAGACTCGGAAGATGCTAACCCTCATTAGGCAAGACACTCACTATTTTCTAGTTTTAACTTCATTTTGTCCTATCTTCCAGTCTCCAAGAACAGCAAAGTGGACACACTTTGAATAGTGGCCCCTATTTGTTGGGAACTGATGGTGGAGAACAAGGAGGCAAATGAGATAAATGCTCCACTCACAGAAACCCCGAATTTAGAGAACAACAGATTAAGTGGATGCATTCAAATAACGGATTAAGGAGATGCACACAATAGGACACTCCAGAATAAAAAGAACCACCGAAAGACTGTAAGGAACATCCTGGTGGCCTTCACTGAGTAACGATGTCCCAAGAGTCTCATCTACCGGCTCACAGTGTGCCAGCCCTGCTCCCCGGTGCCAGGCCCTACGGTCACCTGCAACCTTTACCAACTCCCAAAAGACCATGGTCTCATATAGTCATTGACATTATAATGGACTTATCTACACCTTCAGGGCACACTTAGGAGTCATAGATCGTTTTTCTGAAGCTTGCAGACTGCTCCCACTTAACAAAATGATCCACCGCTATGGAGATGTTGGATCTCTCATTTCACCAAGTATTAAAGCTATACGGACTTCCACAGGAAATGTCTGATAGAGGATTCCAGTTCATGTCAAGACTATGGAAAGCTTTTTGCAAAAACTTAAGATGCTTATTGGGCTTGTCGTCAGGACATCATCCTCAGTCTGAAAGACTAAATCAGGGGCATAGTGCAGCCAAAAGCAAAACCAATGGACAGAATTCCTCCTGTGAGTGGAATACGCACACAATTCATCATATCACACTTCCATTAATCTCTCACATTTCCAGTGTGTTTTAGGTTAGAAACCCACTTTTCTACCCGAGGAGGACAAGACCTCAGAGCTACTTGTTGTCCTGACAAAGTTGGAAAATCTAGCGCAGCGTCAAAGGAAGAATCATAAAAGTTGTCACAGAAGGAACAAGATAGAAGGAATAAGGGTCATAGTAGCCTAGTGGGTAAAACACTTGCCTGTGAACCAGATGACCACACAATTGCAGGTTTAAACCCCCACTTTCTACCACTGTGTCCTTGAGCAAGACACTTAAGCCCCTCCTATGGTCGTCAGTGGAGTTAAAAGTACTGAGTTAAAAGGATCCTCGGTTCCAGAAGGCCCCAGGAAGGACTGCAGTACCTGGTGGACAGGAAGAGTAATGGCCCAGAGGAGCAATGTTGCAATATTTCGGACCTCTCCCAAATCAGAGAGTTACACCAGAAGCATCCAGAAAAGCTGATGCCTCAGCCGAGTGGTCCTCCA
>JBBPCX010067814.1:0-2500 GCA_037974365.1 Hydrocynus forskahlii | reverse complement strand
TTTATTTCCCTTTTTCTAGGATTATTGTGTTTAGGAAACACTTCACTTAAGTTTACCACATAAACAACCTAAAGGCTACAGCAATACTTATGTGTTGTACAATCATTTTTACATGATAGAACTGAGTTATCAGTTTTATCATGCAAAAATGGGGGAAAAATTGTTGGGAATGCTTAGTTAAGTCGATAAAGTAACTAGTCGTGTGCCAAAGTGAAGATTAGTGTACACCTTCTACAGAGAACACACTTCTATACACTTTGATACACATTTACTGGTTCTTTGCAGAATTTAACATATTGAGAAAACATAAAATGTGTGACGTGCAAAAGTTATGGCACATTCTGTGTAACAAAAGAATGTTACTTTACTTAAAGTAAAACACACACACACACACAAACACACACACACAAATATATTCATATGTGTACAGCATTTAAGTAAATTGTTGTAAAATTAACATAAACTGCACATTTAAACTTGACAGCATAGACTACTGAAATATTATAAGTTGTACATTATATGTGCGTCGTTGTTTTTCAGCTGGTGACAAATAAGAAAACACCTCTTTAATGACCACGTAATTCAGAGTGCTCAGTGAAATCCGGGGGTGGGGGTTTGTTTAGTGGAAAATATTTCAGCTCTGAAACATTTTTGTTTACCGCAGGGCACAATAGCAGCGATTTTCATAAACACTATTTATTCTTTCTAAACAGAAAAACACTGGGAACCCGACGGCATATCGACGTCTATGTCAGCTACATAATTTGTGTATACAAATATATGTGTATACATACATATATAATGTGTGTGTGTGTGTGTCTGTGTGTGTGTTACTGACCACAGAACTGAACATGTTCTATATGCTTAACTACACAAAAGTCTGTGGCGAACTTTACTGTGTAAACAGCCGAAGCTAAACTCCACCACATAAACTTCCTTCTGCTCTGTGCTTGTGGCCAGCATGATCTTAGCCATTATACGTGTTTTCTTCCTCTGGTCAGGATCAAAAAACTCAACCCACAAAGCTGTTTCGAAGCCAGGCGTTTCTCTTCACAAAAACAATGTGGCTCATTTTACTGGAAGAATCTTATCAATTAACAAGTAGAGTGGGGAAAAAAAATCTTCGTGAATGTGTGTTGGAAAGTGTGTGTAGTGGTATCTTATCAGATGGCGAAGGAGGTGAATTTGGCAGGGCCAAGCCTCGTTTGTTGTTCTTGGATTAACAAAACAAAAACGTAGTGATTAGTGAGCGAGAATCAGCGATGCTATCGCAGGCTCTGTGATGAAGGGCTTGAAGAAAATATTTGATCAGCAGGATGCAAATTTGTAACAAACACACAGGCACATGCTCGAGATACTAGAATACTGAGCCTTTTTGAGTTGCATGAGAGACAATCCACTTTCAAATAAATGTCACTGTTAATGAAGTGCATTTAAATGGCATAACAAAAAGTGCAAGTAACTGTAAACAGAAAAAAGTAACAGTTTAATTTTACTGTTAATTTTACTTTCACTGTGTGTGTGTGTATATATATATATATATATATAGTTCCACTGTTCCACCACATTACACAGAGATCAAATCATCACTATGAACTATTTGTCATGTTTCTAAAAACAAAAGAAAAAAAAAAAATATAAATATACACAAATGACCAACAGCATACATTTTTATCTCTCATTTCTTTTACTGATAACTTACCTTCCTTCCTAAGCTTATTTTAGCTTAACAGTTATGTACCACGCAGACTAGAAACATTTATAGCAAGTGTCCATTTTTTACAATAAAGTATTGATTACTGTTTAACTGACAGAGCACATTTAGTGTCTCCAATGAAGAAGAAAGAAAACGGCAATAAGACATGTGGAAAACCAAAATGTTGCAACAATTAATGCAGTACATTTAGTACTTTTAAGTATCCTACTATTTTGCAATATCCTATGCGATTACATGGTGATATACCATAAGGAAGCACAAATACTTGGAGCACAAATCCAGTTTAGGCCTGATGGAGAACTGATTGATTGCCTCATCTCTGAGTTGCATGGGTAATTTTCTCATCAAAACAGGGCTCAAAAAAGTATCATTATTATGTCACAGTGGAAGCGTAGTGACTCCGGAATTGGAACGCAGAAGTGTGAGTTCGAAATTGGCTACTCTAGAGTTAGAAATCAACATTATTGCTCTCAAAGCATTGCTCAATTACAGCAATTTTACTTTTCAGTAAGAGAAAGAGAAGTGGGGACCGGCTTGACCCTGCGGGCTGCAGGCGTGGTGAAGAACAGAACTGTCCTGTACATGTTCCTTCACTACGTCTTATCTTCTTTAATGAAGTTCCTGCTTAACGGACACAATGTGATTTCGGTTTCCTGAATCTTCTAACTATGCTTTAAGGACAAAATAACTGAATTGCTATTAACTGATAACAAGTTCAGGATTAACAGTCTTTTTGCACGCACACACACAAACAAACACAAATAAATATATATATATATATGT
>JBBPCX010067813.1:0-12839 GCA_037974365.1 Hydrocynus forskahlii | reverse complement strand
CAGTAAACATAACTGTGACTAATAAAGTAACTTAAATTAAACTGTGTTTTAATTTAAAATGTTTGTAACTAAAAAACAACTAACATGTGCTAGGCCATTTGTGAGGGTAGTGTATACTTTCCTGTGTGGCTGTAGAGTCGGCCATCACAGTCTGACACTAATATTAATGGTCCATGCTGAATGTGGACGCATCAGGCTTTCCCTTCCGTTCACTATACTGCTGGCATGTATAGTAAACAAAGCCAAGACACATAGATATTTAATGTATTTTGAATTAGACCCAAACCGCTATGGTATAACAGTTTCAAGTATCCTGCAGAAGCTCTAGTCACTTACTCATGTTTTCAGTGAGTAGAGATTTCTTGTGGAAACATTAGTGGGTGTACTTTTAAAGGCACTTAAACAAGTCCAGCATGCTTATTAGAGATGACGACCTGTTTTATGCCATCCACAAATATGTTTATGCTTGATCTAAAGGTCTGCAAGCCACTCCAGGCCTTTTTTGGCTGTGTAATGGTCTACTACATTGTTTATTTTCTTAGAAGGCCATCATGTTAGACCTGAAGAAGGACATAACTTTGTTGTGTGTTTGTCATTTCCTGTTTGGTTTGTGGTGTTTATGTTGCACCTGAGCCAGGCAGAAGTGAAGCCAGGTGCACGTCTGAAGAAGATCCTAAACCTGGAGACCTCGTCACTTCACGTCAACACTGTCGAATCAAAACTTACAACAAATTTAAAAACTGCCAGACCTTAACACTGTTTGAACATGTCATGAAAAATGGATCAGTAACACTTTACAATAAAACTACTCTTATATGACCATTTATAAATGATTTATAGTCAGGTTATTAATTTTGTTGTAGACAGTTTGTAAATCATTATTAAGAAGTCATAAACAAGTGATAATAGTTGTCATACATTGAGGCAGGCTCTATATTTGGTGAGATCTCAGATGTTGTCAGTTTTCTTGCCTCTTTTTCAGGCAGAATGTTAAACTGTCAACTTCATCAGGTCTTTGTTAACATGCTACTACCATTCAAACACCAGATCTTACCAACAAAAACACAAGATCTATGGACCCGGGAGAACTTTCAGGATTGTCTCCGCCCACAAGTGGGTGGGGAGAATCCGCAGAGGGAGGGGCTCTGGAGAGCGGCCGAGTGGCGGCGCGCCGAGAGAAAGAGCAGCAAACGGGGAGCGTGTAAGAGAACAAACACCGGTTCTAGACTGTTTTACAGCGTTTTTATTTACTGAAATCAGAGTTTACTGATACACTCCGAGTTCTGAGGGTAAACACCGGTTCTAGACTGTTTTACACTGTTTATATTTACTGAAATCAGAGTTTACTGATACACTCTGAGTTCTGAGGGGTAATGGGGTCTTCTGCTGGTTTGTGTAGCTCCTTCTCTGCCCTCCAGCTGAGAATCGTGTATTGTATAGTTGCCCATAAGGCACTTTGCGATGCCAATTGGGGTGCAATTTAGAGCACTGATAAACTTTTTTTTGGTCCATAGATGATGGATGTTAATGCCAACACTGTATTTTTAGCACACCGTTGGTGGTACAGTATTTTCTTGCCAGGCCGAACCCTGTAAATATTTGAACAGGGAATGAATACGGTACTTATGGAGCAATTGAGAGATGCTTGGAGAATAAGCTGAGTGAATAAAATGAACACTGACTGAAAGACTTCTGCCTCTATTACACCCACTCACTGTGGATGAAAAAAGCCTTTCTATAAGGCAGTTTATCATTACACATTCCGTCACACTCTGACCTTTTACTCTTCCTTTTATTAGCACTTGAGAATGGTTGTGAGCTTACGACAGGGAGCGCGATGCTTATTTTAAAGCCCCGCTTTCCCTGCGTGTTTATCCACTTTCTCGTGCGGATCATTCCAAGATGCGGTTCATGTAAATACACGGTTCTGCTTTGCAATCGGTCACTCACTTAACCCTCAATTGGACATTAAATGACCACTCTGCACGCTTTGGGACCCGCCAAGAGCGATTTCCTCAAGCGATTCGGCAGATCCTTCTTAGAAACCTGCTTCGCTCGCCATGTCATCATTCATCAAGCTGCAATTTTCTGCAAACTGGGACCAAATCTGACAGGCTGTGTATGATGCAGCATTTTTAGGAGGTTGAAAACATTTTGGGAACATCCATTGTTCAGCCTGGTACCCTTGGTATCTGAATGTGTGTGTGTTTTTGTGGGTTCTACATTCGACGACAGCTGTTTTGTCTCCCGTGTTGTTGTAAGGGTAAAAGAAAGTGCAGTGTGGACAGCCCTAAGTCAGCCGAGGGCAACGGTGTGGGAAAGTCCTCCACAAACTCGCCGGCTTGTTGTCTGTTTGCTTTAGTAAAACTGGACTCTAAATAATAGCTCGCATGCAAGGTAATTGTAATCCAGGCCAGCCTTTTGATTTAGTAAACAGTCATTTTTTTCTCATAACGTGTTTGCATTTTGCTCACATGTGTACAGAACGTCTGTCAAACAAAACCAAGACGTTTTCAGAGGCTCCACGTTGCGTGACACTGACCATTCTGCTCTCTCCTTCAATTAGAGTCACATCTTACAGAGCACTGTTGATGTTCTGACAAATAATCTTACGCATAACCTGTCATGCAGTAATTATGTGCTCTTGAAATGAACCACTTCTATAATGCTGTGCATCTTTCTAAAAAAAACAAGGAGATAAATGTTTTACCAAAGTGTCAGGTTTTTAGTACAGTAGCACGTTTTTAGGCAGCTACGTTCACTTTTCTCAAACAGGCCGAGCAAGACTTTGGTGTGAAAAAAACCTCCTCAACTGTCTCCCAGTTTGTCTCCAGTGAAACGGTCTTGCAGGACAAGTTGACACTTTAATAGGTACCATGATGTTGTGAAGGATGGTTAATTCACAGTTCTGTTAGTCTAAATAGTAGGAATTTCAGTCAAACTTGACCTTTTTGTTTATAAAAAGGGTTTATAAGGAGTTTATGAATGATTTATAATCAGGTTGTTAATTAAGTTGTCGACAGATTATACATCATTAATTATAAACAGGTTGTAACAGTTATCATTCATTGATGCAGGCTCACTATTTTGCAAGATCTGGCGTTTTAATGGTAGTAGCATGTTAACAAAGACGTAGTGAAGCTGACAGTTTAAGCTGTGGTCACTCTGAACAAGAGCAACGTTTGACTTTTCAAGTTGCTTGAATTGGAAAGAATGTAAAAGTAATCATCTCCCGGAAGCAATTCATTTTGCTTCCCGCCGGGTTCATATGGTTGAACTTTAACTTTTGCGAAGCTTGGAAATGTGAGCCAACTGAAGACAAGAGGGCAAGCTGTGGTCTTGTCTTTATAAAAAAATGGAATGGAGGAACTCTCCAATTTAGTGAAAGTGAACCATTTGTCACACATGAGCACAGCACACAGTGTGAACAGCACGAAGTTGTTCTCTCCATTTAACCCATTCACCAAGTGAAGCAGCGGTCAGCCAGGAACACAGCGCCCGGGTGCGGTGGGTGGGGACGGTACCTTCCTCAGGTGTACATCAGTGGTGCTACTGGCAGCCCTGAGATTCAAACTTTCCGATCGCAGGGGCGACTCCCTCCCCACCAGGCCTCCAGCTGCCCCTAAACCTACTCAAAGCACAGATCTGAACTGATTTTCTCAGCACGGGCGTAAACCAGTAGACCAGGCAGGAGGGGTTAGTCATCTAGCTTATATTAGATGTACACCAAACAATAGAAGCCCCCAAAAACCACCTCTAATCAGGTCTACTCATCCTGTCCTTGTTTTTCTCTTCCAGGCTCAGAAAATAGTTAGCTTACTCTAAATGGGGCAAATTCAGTCACTGTGATACTTCCCTTTTGATCCGATGTGTAGGAGCCTTTAGATGGCGGCTGTAGTCTTTTTGTACTTTCTCCATTGGACTAAAATGGTTACAAACTCAACATACAATACATAACCCACAGGTTCTCGGCCGCTCCCCGGACCCCCTCCCTCTGGGGGTTTTCCCCACCCACTTGTGGGCGGAGACTATCCTGAAAGTTCTCCCAGGCTTAAAGATCTTGTGTTTTTATCGTTTGTTTCGGAGGCCTAAAATAAAATAAATTTGTTCATTTTTGTTCTTTATGTTCATTTGCATGTGATGTCGTTTTGAAAACTTCAGTTTAATTCTTACATGTTTTTACTATTACATGTTTTCAAATGACAATTACTTTGGTTCTGCGTGGGGAACTTTTACATTACGAATTTTTCCGTATGACGACAATTTACCATTTGTTGCACTTCTGGCATGGATCTGTGCCGCTCATGTTCTAAGGGCTAAATATGAAAATATATTATTAGTTTGAAGCCAACTTTCAAAACTTTTCTAAATCTCAACTAAGTAGCATTGAGAGCTTTCTAAAGATGCCACCTCCATCCTCCCCTATCTGTACACTTTCACCCCATGTTTCCTCTGCCTTGCATATGAGTGTTCCTCCTTTTCCACTCTCCTGTGAAGTGGAGAACCCAACCCAGTCGATGTTAGAAAGCCAAACACTGGGCCACAGATAGTGCAGGGCTTGTTCCTGTTTTGGTTGGGACTGGTGGAGGCTTAGAAGCAGGGGGGATTAGAGACCTTCCGCTATCTGGGTCAGTTTGTTTAGCGCTGTCCAAACTGCCCGGCCTGCGCTCCCTGTTCTGAGGAGCACTGGTTTCAGGCGAGAAAGAAGTGAAGTCAGATTATACATGAGTCACAGAGGAGTTTGTAGAAAAGAACAAACAGCATTGATTCCAGTGCAGGAAATGGACAAACAAAAACACCTTTTGTGTGGCAGTGATTACCTTTCTTGGCAATTTTAAATGAGTTTACAGCATGTATTTATTTCATAAGCATTGATCATAACCAGAATCAGAATCACTTTATTGCCAAGTGCGCTTGCATGTATGAGGAGAACTTGGTGCTTACTTAAATACTCAACATGCACAGAAATCACAGTTCATATGTACAATCCAAATACAGTGATGAGCTCATTTCCATCTTTTGGCCTGATTAATGCTCATTGATAGATCATTTTCATAAATATCACTAAAGACCACAATTGCATTGTTTGCTTTATATAAATTTAACTTGAACCCTATATAAAATGGAATATTTTGTTGTTTGTTGTCATGGTATTCCAATACATGGAGTACTGCAGTGTTGAACAATAACTGCTAGAGACAGGTCTTTAGTCAAAAAAAAAAAAACTAACAAAAAACGCACCTTAACGATAATGCAGATTCTGTTAGCTCCCGTAGGGGATTTCCAGTAGTATGTTAGGGCCGTCCGGGGTGAGTACCTGCCTTGCCCCCGTTGCCCCCTGGGATAGGTTTAGGGGAGCTGCTACCCTAGTAAGGTTAGTGCCAAGCTAACACTGGTGTACATTTTGGCCGTTCTAGATTATGCATAGGAATGTAAAGCTTGTAAAAGACATTCCATGTGTTTTATGTGAACTTTTTGAGTGGGATATAGCAGTTTCAGCAAAGAGTCTTGATGCAGAGCTGCCGCTGGTGTACTTGTTGCTAAAAACTGATCGAAACCTGGCTAGACCATGGCCCTGAGTCAGTGATGTATTTAGACCTTCCAGAAAGGTCTGGAGTGATGTTTTTCTGTTGGTTCCACCCATTGGAAATTATGTTTGTGGTTAAGTTGACACATAAGGCAGAGGGTTCTAATCCCAGTGCAGATAACCCCATACTGTGTAGTGAGCCACACCAGGACAGAGATCGAGACCCCCTGGTGTTAGGCCTTCAGTCCAGCTGCTGAAGACCCTGGTATAGCTTCCTTTGCTACATCTAACTCAACACAACAGGAAAACAAAAACCTGATTGATCCTCTAATTATCCTATTAAATTAAATGTGCAGACGTATTTGGATGAAGGTATTTGTGTGGTGTATATACATAAATAAATAAACAAATAAATTAACTTACATACATATATATATATATATATATATATATACACACATGCATGTGTTTATGTGTGTAAAATGTGTAAAATATTACTCTTTTCTATAGGAATACTGTTGTCAAGTTCAGGAGTGTCAGGACACCTGTATGCCATTATTAATATTTAGCACTTATCAACACAAGTGCTTCCAAAGGTCGCACACTGTGTCTCTCCAGCTAAATCTGCCATGCACTCTGGAGTTGACCTGTGAAGATGAAAGACATTCCTTATTGATCACATTTTTACATATTTTGGAGGGAGATACGAATCGAAAATGAAAGATCTCTCTCCAATCAGTCTAATAAAAGACAGCGAACTTGGCAGACAGTGGGGGGGGGGGGGGGTCTCCATTCAGGGTTGCCAGATGTGCACACACTCGATGAAGACAGTGGGACAAGTGTGTGTCCAGCTGCTTCCCGACATGAGGCTCATGGCAACCATGCTGGCAGCTGGATGCCTGAACACGTGTAGATGTATATGTGCACACACAGGCAGCCTGGAGGCACGGAGGGTCGTCCCAGACCCTGACATGTGAATATGGGTATGGATTTAATAGTACTGCAGCACTCTTAAGCAAAATGTTTTTCTTTAAAATTTTACTGCCACTCGTAATGGTTATAGGTCTACAGTCCGAAAGCTTTGAATATGAAAAGCCTTCAAGGAAGTTGGCTCTATGGCTTGGCGCCATTTGTAATTAATTTCAGTTTTTTTTTCATTTTTCTCATTCCTCTGGGCCGTTTAATGAGCTGGTGCTTTATTATCTTACTAAGACCCATGATTTGATGGCACTTTTTGTTCATGCGGCTGAGCTTTATGCGAGGGGATCGAGGGCAGGCCGGAAAAGGCCGCACCAATTTATTCCCCAAATTTAACATTAATAGAACCCAGATTCCGACAGGTCCCACACGCTTGGGCCTTTTTATCCTCTGGTATATATTACAGCAGGTCAGATGTTATAGATCGAACTGTATGCGGAGTTTCTTCCCGTTTTGTAGCCTGGCACTGATAAGGTGGCTGGTCCGTGGCCAAGCCAGGTGACCATGCTGACCTGTCCCTGCATCTGATAACAGCACTGGATATTGGGAACACGTTTCCCTCTCGGCTTCAACTGCCATTTTTTGCCTTTTTGTTGTGGATAACAAACACATGACCTGCTGGAAGCTTCTTTCAAGGATCTCTGAAAGCTGGTAATATCAGGATTTCAGGAAGAAGAGCAGAATAAATGATGATGTAGTTCAAAAGGGCAACATATCTGTCTGAAAATGTCTTTTAAACGACTTGAAGTGTCTTTAAAATGATTTAAAGTGCTTAAAATCAGTTTTTACACATGGCAGTGTCATGGAAAGGTGTGATCAAAAATATCCAGCTGACCGATGATGGTGATGATGATGATGATCATGATGATGATATTGATGAAAGGCTAGAGGATGGATAACAGATGCATCAGCAGATGGCCAACAGCCTCTAACAGTTACAGCAGCAAGGTGGAGCTAGAAGGGAAGGGTTTCCGTTAAAGTGGCCAGAGTCCACCACGTTTACTTCTCATGTATGTATGTATATATATATATTTGCTTAGTCTGCGTCTCCACACAAAGACAAGAACAATATAAAATATAAAGTAAAAATAACACTCTGCAGAAATACCCTTAGTAAGTGCTTAGTAGTAAATACAATAAGAGAGGTGGATATAAATACCATAGATAAATGAATCAAATCAAAAATATATTAAACAATATATATATTCAGCTTTTGTCTCTAATTTTATTTCTTCACTATTAATTTCACTCATCAGCTACTTAGCAGGCTCTTCCTGAGCTGAAATGTGTGTGCTGGAATAAAATACAACATACAGGGAATTAGCCACAACAGAATAAAGAATACACGCATTGATTCTTCACACACATAGCGGAACCCTTTGAACCGTGTTAGCTGGAGCAGCCTGTGTGGTACGTGCCGAGCCGGACCCCTCAGAGTGGCAGTGCGCTGGAGCTGACCGTCCCCTCTGTGCTGCATTAAAACACTGAGCCCCCCATTGTGCTCTGGCAGCACAAACGCACAATAGAGCCGGGCCAAATGGGACGCATTTTGTGCAATGTTGTTTTAGCCCAGGGGGGAGAGGAACAGCTCGTGATAAGGATCGCCAGGGCCTGCTTTATTTAGGGTTACTGCCCCAGGGCACTGGAACACTGCAGTTTGTGTGTGTGTGCATGTGTGTGTGCGTGTGTGTGTGTGTGTGTATGTCCTCTAATGTTTGTGAGGCAAATGAGCAGCAAGTCTGCATTTTAGTGGATCATTTATGTTGGGGACGGAGGGGATGTGTCTCCACCACTTTTTTCCAAGGCCCATTTCATCCCAACCATCTTTGGAAAGCTCAGTAAATTTCGGCTGCCCTCCCACCTCTACCGGTCAACAATTATAGTCCTAGCCTCCCACCCAACAAATATGATGAATCGTCCCAAGCATGCCCAGTATCCAGAATGGAGCATGAGAAGTTGGCAGCCTTGATCAGAAGAAATAAAGTGGCCATTTTTGTCACACATGAACAGAGCACAGCACAGAACAGCACACAGTGTGAACAGTGTGAAATTCTTTCTCTGTGTTTAATCCATTCACCAAGTGAAGCAGTGGGCAGCCAGCGACACCGTGTCTGGGGAGCAGTGTGTGGGGACGGTACTTTGCTCAAGGGTGCCTCAGTGGTGCCACTGGCAGTCCTGGGCTTCAAACCTACTGCCTTCTGATCACAGGGACAACTTCCAAATCACCAGGCCACCAGTTGCCCCTTGGTGACTCCTATTAACTGGTTGTTGGTGAAGCAGAGTCAAACTCTAGACTGTCCTTTAACTTTAAATGCACGTGTTACTGTTCCAGCACTTAATAGCTCCTTAAATATCTAACGCTCATCTGGTGATTCACATTATAATCATAATTATATTAGGGGGCTGTTTATAGGTCAATAGTTTGGAATAATGACATTTTCTGGCTAATAAAGGAACTGAAATGGTGAAAATACTGTAAATTTATTTGTTAGGAAAAATATTGAATGTATTTCTAGTAAATGTTAAGTGAGTAACATGCAAATGTAGAAAATGTGTGCAAACATGTTTGACTGGTAGCGTATGCTTCTCACAAGAAGCAAATGGATTTTGTGTTGTCTTACTGTGTCCTTGATCTTGGCCACCTTTGTGAAGGTGTGAATTCCTTGTCCTTACTTCTCCCTTTTCATCCCTCATTGCTCGCTAGCAGTTCAACATGGAATCACAGTCACATTTCACACAGAGTTAAACAGAAACACATTTTATTTTACTACTGAATATTAATAATCATTCCGTTCCAGTGGAGTGGCTGCCAGGGGGCCTGCAGAAGGAGGCTTTGAATGTTTTTGTGTCATTTGAAGGTTTTTGTCACAACAAGAGAAATATATGTGTGTGTTTAGAATTAGGCAGAGATGCATTCTGAATTCTGGTTGTGTGTGTGTTTGGGGGTGGGGGCTCCACTGTTACCTCTGGCTGGAATTGGTTATGGATTATGTACTGCATGTGTACGCCACGCGGGAGACCTTTATGATCAGTGTGTCTAGAAACAGCTAGAATAGAGTGATACCAGATACACACATCTGTATACATACAGTACAGGTAATTTGAAAACTGAGGCAACACACACACACACACAAAGAAATAATGATGTTGGCTTTGTAGTTGCCATTATAGAGAACGAAACAAGATACTCTAGCCCTGGTGTGTGTGTGTGTGTGTGTGTGTGTGTATGTATGCAAGTTTACAGTCTTTGTACACTATACATGAAATGTTTCTTCAGTTGCAGTTACTTGTACAAATACATAACAGATGAGTACGTCCAAGGTGTATGAAAAAATTGGGTGTCCCTGATCAAATTATGATTTTATTGATTTTAACATGTAAGTAAAAATCGTCTATAGAGGATTCCTGCACACTCCTGCATACTGTAATGCACAATTACTGTTTATTTGCAGAATTTAATACTACATAAAAAGTTTAGGCACAAATATATTTTTCCTATATATATTTAATTAAGCAAATAAATTATAAATAAAATATCATATGTGCATGTCGTATCTCCTCACCAAAACATGTCATTCGACCTGGGGTGTCCAGACTTTTGCATACAACTGTTGCTGGAAGGCATGTGAATGCAGTGTAGTGTGAAAGTGCTCAGCCACGTGTCCGGGCGGGTCGCGTCCGAATGGGCTGGTCCAGTTACAGGTAGACGAGCTTTGCGTCCGTGCACAGCCAGCAGACTCCCGGGTAGCGCTGCTGAAATCTGTTCTTGATGATAACAACATGTTTATGATTAATGAGAAAAAAAATGACCTCCTGTTTCTTTTCTGTAGCTTTCTGTTCCAGAATATCCGCTCAGGGGGTTCCACACTTAAAGGGTGCTCACTCCAACAGAATGAAAGAAAAACTTAGGGCTGTGCAGAAATTGAGTAAGACATAACATTCAAATGAACCTGCAGAGCTGAGGAGGTCATGCTGGCCGGTGGAGAAAGAATTGAAAGGATATAAAATTATATAAATGATAACAATTAAATGTATTTAAAATAATAAAGCCAACTCTCATTTCTTTTTTTGCTTCCAAATATCCAGACTTTCTAGTGTTTTTAATGAGATCTAGAGGAACAGGACTTTCAGAGACTCTCATTTCCAGTCCACTCCCTGAACCTGACCAGTTTCAGAGGAATGTTTCTGTAGGTAAAACATTTGTTCACATTTCTTTCATTTAATCTACTCAGTATGACAAAGATAAGACAATTTGACAGAAAATTATGTTTGCACAAACAAGGTGATCCAAAGCAGAATACAAAGATATTATTATTTTTTTAAATATATAGACTTTTGCAAATGCCAGTACTGATATTTTAATACCTCTTATTTATTTAAAAGCAAGGTGGAAGGTTGGATTTATAGAAAACAGTTTACAGTAGAAAAGAGGGGATGTAGTTCTCATGCAAGTGGTCATTTGATTTTTAATAAAAAACTAAATAATTAAAAAACGATTTTGCAAAAATCATTTTTTAAAAATGTTTTTGCAAAGAGGGGTTAAATTTGGGCTCTAGCATAATACCCCTCAAAATTCAAAGCAACTTCAGCATAGAATAAGCCCTTCCTCCTTCCCCAATCATTTGACTTATACCATGTTCCTATACACCTACTTCTGACCAGGTTTATATGTTTTTACAGGTTTATATGTCAGTTCTATGTTCTGTATTGTTGGGCTCTATCAGTCCAGCCCTGCAGCGCTCCTCTACATCACCAGCTGCCAGAGGAGGCTGGACGCAGGGGGTGTACTCAGTGTTATTCGGCACATTACTTACACAGTTTACTGTATTTTATAGTCGCAGGCTGCAGGATTTGTTAACGTTATGGACGGTTTTACAGTCTGCTGAGTAAATAATTAGAGTGTGTGAGCGATACAGTCAGGAGTAGTTTATAAATCTCCTTCTCCAAAAGTAACTAGAAACAAACCATCAAATTGCTGCACATGATGAGCGCTGGGTGGTTCGAGGAGTGAGATGAGTTTAGATTAATGTCCCATGCGTGCTTTAGGGACTCTGTTTGGTGATTAAAGAGGAGATCAAATGTGAGATTAAACTGAAGAATATTAGCTGAAGGGGAAATTCAGGAGTCATGAATAAACATGGTGAGGTTTGGTTGGAGTCTTTGCTGTGAGCTTTCTGTGGGGCTGAGATGTGAAAGCTGGTCGCCCACATCGCAGCTCTCTCTCTTTTACAGCTCTCGTCTTTTATGAGTCTCGCAGTGCAGTTTCTGTTCTAGCACAGCCAACCAGCCGATGTGCCAATCAAAAGTTTGAAGAGACCTCACTTTCTTTTGACATCTGAATTTTCTTACTGTTATTTTTCAATAACGTATAATAAATTGAAAAAGGAATCTGATTAGTCTTTGATGTCAAAAGAGGATTCCACCAAATTATTAAAATTACTCCATAATCAAGTAAAGTGGCCCCTTATAGTCATGCATGAAAACACCACACCAATGCACACAGTGTGAACACTGTGAAATTCTTTCTCTGTGTTTAACTCATCCACCGAGTGAAGCAGGGGGCTGCCACTAATAAGGGGCGCCCTGGGGGCAGTGTGTGGGGACGGTACCTTGCTCAAGGGATCCTTAGTGATGACATTAGCAGTCCTGGGATTCGAACCCACAACCTTCTGATTGCAAGGGCAACTCTAAAACCACTAGGCCACTAGCTGCCCCACCAGTGGTTGAGATGTAAAGTCATTCAGGGTTTGGTGTGAAATGATTCATAGTAAAGAAACTTTCAGAATTTCTTTACACTGGTGGTAAATGGATCCAGGTATTGTGTCTACAGAGCAAATACAGCCAGTTTATTTACCATCAACCCCAGGGCATATACATGTGCTCTGAGTTTATAGGTGCAATGTTTTGGTGAAAAAATAGTGGAAAATCTGATTTTTTTTCTTTTAGAGACTATTTTGTCCCCCCAACATCCTGCATGCACACCTCCACCATGAATGGTTTTAAAAAATACATTTTAGATCTACCATGATAAAAAAAAACTCCAGGCAGTGCATTCATAACCATTTCATGTGATAACTTTCTGTGAGGGAGCTTTTAGAGGTATTAAAGTCTTCAGATGTCTGGGTCTTATTCACCACCATTGTGAAAAAATTCACATCGAACCGCTCTGAATGACTTGGTTTACATCCTAACCATTTAATTAAGCATCAATTTTGAAAATTTGGTTGAATGGCTATTTAACCCTCAAAACTCGGATTTCAGTAAATATAAACAGTGTAAATCAGTCTAGAACCGGTGTTTACCCTCAGAACTCAGAGTGTATCAGTAAACTCTG
>JBBPCX010067812.1:0-12843 GCA_037974365.1 Hydrocynus forskahlii | reverse complement strand
TGTGTGTGTGTGTGTTTGTGTGTGTGTGTGTGTGTGTGTGTGTGTGTGTGTGTGTGTGTGTGTGTGTGTGTGTGTTTTAGTTATGTATGAGTCTGAACTCACGCCATTGGGGAAAGAGTCTCTGGTGAAGATGGGCCAGGTTCTCCAGTTGAGATCATGACGGTAGTTCTGGTGGACATGTTCTCCCAGGCCGTAGACGTTGTCGGACCCGAGTTTGGCAGAGATCTGGAGAAACTGATCTTCAAACACCAGCGGAGCAATGGTGGTGTCGAACCTGAGAATGAGAACCGTAAGATGAGAACCTGAGAATGAGAGAGAACGTGAGAACCTGAGATTGAGAACCTGAGACTGAGAACCTAGTAAGAACCTGAGAATAAGAACCTGAGAATAAGAACCAGAGAATGAGAACCTGAGAATGAGAGAAAGAATGAGAACCTGAGAAAGTGTGTGAGAGAGAGAATGAGAACCTGAGACTGAGAAGCTAATATGAACCTGAGAATGAGAACCCGTGAATAAGAGAGAGAATGAGAACCTGAGAATGAGAGAGAGAACCTAATGCACACATGTCTCCAGCAGCTCTGTGCTAGACGTGTTCTACACTGTTTGTGCAGGAGTATGTATTTTAGTGCACTATACAGGGAGCCGGGAGCCGTTTGGGACGCAGCCCTGATGTGTTGCACTCTCTCTCTTTAGTTCTGTCTCGCCTGAAGTGTTGTGTTATTTCTGTTTTTGTTCTTTGTGTTGCACCGGGATCCTGGAGGAACGGTGTGGTCATGGAGGAAAGTTATGGTCCTGGAGGAACATCGTGGGCCTTGAAGAACGTTATGGTTGTGGAGGAACGTTTTTGACCTTGAGGAACATTGTGCTCCTGGAAGAACTCCTCGATGAATGTTCTGGTGCTGGAGGAAAGATGTGATAATGGGGGAATGTTCTGGTCCTGGAAAAAAAAAGTTATTTTTCTGGAGGAACGTTATGGTCCTGCAGGGACGTTATTTCATTTCTCTGTATACTGTGTGTGTTTATGGCTGAAATAACAATAAACACCTGCTTGACTTGTCATGATGTGAACTGAAATACGTTTCTGCGTTTGAAAGCGTGTGAGGAGCACGTTAACAGGGCTGAGAGGCGCCGCCTGGTTTCGGAGGCTCTGATGACTGACACGGCTATAATCAGTCCGTCTCTCCGCCTGGCACTGACTGACACCCCACAGACCAAACAAATCACGCTGTTCTTTTAAGATAATGCATAATAATGAGCTCGCCGTGTGAGGAGCGCCAGCTCGCGCCGAGATGAAATGCAGTATGACATTAATGTCGGATAAGTACTGTTATTATTATTTCTCCTCCTGACATCGAGTAGTCATGAGCCGTGATTCATGCTGATTCAGGAGTGGATCTGAACACTGGAACCCGGAGCGACACAGGGCCGAAAGGGTTTAAAAAAAACGAACAAAATAACATGATTTATAGCAACAGCAAGGGACAGAGAGATTACACTTGAAGTGCTTTCAAACAGTTTAACCACCTACATATCAGGCCCCATTATTAACTAGTTATGACATTTCTGAGGTTGTATTTGTTTTAATGTTTTTTTGGGGGATTTTAGGATGAAAAAGGTTACTTTCGTACTTTTAAGACATATGCGGAAGAGCTCTGCTCTGATTGGTTGCCCTGTTTTGGGCCTTATTCAGAAATGCAGTCCAGGACAAAACACTCCTTAGCATGAATGGGCGGGGCTAAATGGCTGTAAGGTAGGTCAATATATGTAAAATTTTTTTTTTTTTAAACTTATCTTCCATATATGAGCAGTGCCCGAGAAGTGAACAGTTTTTAAAAAATGTTTACATACTATTAGAGGGGATAGAAAAAAAAACATATTTTGAAATATTTTTCAGCACAATGTCACAGCAATATGGCAAAAGATACTGATATTTATTCAATTTAAATTATGTTAAAATGCATTTAAATTGCTTTTATTTTGATACATAAAATTTAAGTGAGATACATTTTTTCTCATGTTAATAATAATTGGGAGAATAAACATATTGCAGAAATCAGAAAATGTAAAGAAAAATATATCATGGCCCAAATATCGTGGTATCATACTATCATATCATCGTCTGTACTTCAGAACATGGAGGCATTTTTCCTTGACCTGGACACTTTATGGCGCATTATCCAGTAACTGCTGTGAATTACTGAATTACTCAGTAACGGATGTGCAGGTTGTGGATGTGGGGCTGCAAACAGACCCTTGGAATCCAAGGGATCAACAGAGGTCTCTTTTCTGGAATGTGTTTAAGATAAAGATGGAAAAACAGGTTCGGGTCACTCACAGCACTTTTTTGCTGGATGCTCTGCGGACTCGGACTCCAAACGGATTCTGGACCAGTTCGAACTCGTAGTTGAGGGATCCGTAAGGAGAGCTGGTCAGAGACTGAACGTGTTCATGAGGAACTTCAAACCTAGGGTTTACTGCGTCTGTGATCTGGAGGACAAACAGAGAAAGATCACTTCTTAAACTCGCAATTTTTCATGCTATTGTGTTAGGGTTTAGGGTTTATAAATATGAAAAGGTTGAGGTTTGGGATTAGATGTTGGAGTTAGGGCTCTAGGGTCAGGGTCAGAGGTTAGGGCGTAAGAGTTAAGGTTAGTTGATGAACACACCTTGAACCGAAGGCGATTTTCCGTCTGCATTTCCGCTGTGAGGGACAGCTCCACAATGTCGCCTCCATACAGAGATGGTGAGTTCATTCTTTTCAACCTGGCCTCCACTTCTGCAGAACACAGTGTGCTTCATAAAGATCTCTCAATCATTCTTCCATATAAAAATATGCATTACTATACAGTGCTCTGTATTATACAGTGTATAATAATGTGTACTGCAGAGCTGATATAAAAAATTCAAGGCTGCGAATATATATATATATATATATATATATATATATATGTGTGTGTGTGTGTGTGTACACTTTTTCTGGCACAACATGTGCAATATTTAGGGGTAAAATATTACTGTGGGCTGCCTTGTTACATTATTACTGTTTTGTCAATGTCAGCTGAGAACCCTCCAGTGTGTACCTAAACAGTGGGTATATGTAATGATAGAACCCAAATTTTAGTATATGTCGAAACACACCTAGCCTATGTCAATAACCGATCTTAACACAGATATAAAATCTAGAACATAAAAGCGCAACTACGTCACAGTAAAAGGATAATGACACAAATATACTGTACTTGTACTCTGTACTGTAATAACAGAAAAAAGTGACAACAAATGAGTGTAAAAAATTTGTTCAGAAGCCACGATAAAGGCCAAAATTCACCAAACAAAGCAACACAAACTGAACACTTGCATTTAGATAAGCGTCCTCCCTCACTCATGTGACACATTACTGCGTATTTTCACCCACGTGAGCATTGTAAACTCAAAACATCGAATGTCGAGACCCTTGTAGCTCGAGGACCCCCTGAATATATTTCCACGGTGTTCATCATACATATATACACACACATATATATACATATATATATATATATATATATATATATATCTTTCCACTATGTACATATACACATAAATATATATAGGTTATATATACATGCAAATGTCTATATTTATATTTTTTGTGCTGGTTGTAAGGTGCACTGTAGTTTTTGATCTATTGTTTTGCTTCTATTACCTTTGTACTGTCCACTTTCTGCCATAGCGATGTAAATTTCAATCTCGTAGGACTAATAAAAAATTATAGGGAACACTTAAACAACAGCATGACGGTTTAAGTGTTCCCTTTAATTTTTTGAGCAGTATATATATATAAATACACATACATACATACGTGCAGAATGCCCCCAAAATTGGTTTAGGTTCCAATAAATGAGAAACAATGTATTGCCAGCATTGTGTGAGGCACTTACTTCTTCCATCGTTTCGGTTTTCACTGACCACAGTGTAGCCATGGTTACTGGGAAAGAAGCACCAAGGGACGTTGGACGCGTCCAGTGGACTCCAGCAGCAGCCCCGTGTCTGGCATCTTTGCTGGAGGGGAAGAACAGTGAGTGTAGGCCTCATTTACACACTCTGGACTAGTCTTGGAACCACATCCAATGAAATGTGCACGGACATCTGGTTTCTAGAACACTCTCAAATTAGAGTAGACTCTGATTAGATCATTCGCTAGTCATCTTTCAGCTCCATCAGTGGCCAGGACCTCCACTAAGCAGGTACTGTTCGGGTGGAAGATCATTCTCAGTGAGTGTTGTGCTGTTGGATGAGGTAGATCAAATGATCAGGTTCTATTAAATGATGCAGAATATGAGATGGACTGAAATCAGTTATTGAAAACTACAAAGCACTGTTTGGCCAATGGAGCTCAAATAATGACCACGTTAATGATACATTACATTTTATTATAGTAAAGTATTATGTAATAATAATGTGTAATCTTGTGGTGTTCTCTTTTTGTTCTTTGTGTTGTTCTGTTATTTTTTGTTCTCATGTTGCACCATAGTCCTGGAGCAACACTGTTTCATTTCATATGGGTGAAATAATAATAAACACTGACTTGCCCTGAAGTGTAGATATAAGTGAGTGCAGATAGGGAATGTGTTTCTAATACACACAAGTTGAATTTCCAATGTGTGATATTGTTATTGGGATGGCTCATGGATGAAAAATCCAGTTAAATTAGGTAATTCCATTTTTTCCTTGGTACTCTTCATGTTTCACTTTGTGTATTGCAATCTTCTATATCTTACAAAATACTCTTTCTGTGTAGGGAAATAATAAGCTGCTTGAATTTCGTATATGTCTGTATTAATATTATCTAATACACATTTTTTAAATCTAATACACAAGTTTTATGAGAACATTAAACAAAATAAATGAAGAGATAATGAGAACATTAATCAAATAAAACAAAAATCTTATTCTTGGCCCTTTATTTATTGAGGAAAACGATCCAATATTGAAATTCTAGAATTAGCAGTTCATTTGAAGGTAGAGTCAGGTGTCTTCAGTTAATGGGATAATCATCAGGTGTGACAGATCAACATCTAAGCAACTAAATGCCACTGCTGCACATCTACAGTTTACTAAAGATGACGTGGACAAGCCAGAAGAATACTGGAAAAATGTTTTATGGGTGGATAAGACCACAATGGAACTATTTGGTTTAAATGAGAAACATTATGTTTGGAGAAGCGAAAGCACTACAGTCCAGGATAAGAACCCCATCTGTGAAGCATGGTGGTGGTAGTTCCAAGATTTGTAGGTGGTTTGCCACATCTGAGCCAGGACTGCTTGCCATCATTAATGGACCAGCAAATTCTTAAGGTTCTTGAACTGAAGACCCTCAATGCACAAGCCATTTTATCAAAGGATGTTTAAAAAAGAATAAAGTTTTTGTTTTGGAAACGAGAAGTCAAAGTCATGACCTTAACCCAGGCCAAAGGACCTGTAACAGGAAGTTCATCAAAGAGGTGAATCTATTTTGGCTGGAGGAACAGGCTAATTGACGTGATTGAGTTTATGTGCAGTTATTGGAGATTCACGCCATTCATAGATATGTTTACGTTTACATTTACGGCATTTAGGAGACGCTCTTATCTAGAGTGACGTACATCAGTGCTCAAGTAGTCCACATCTGTTGTTCGTATATGTAATATTGGATCAGTTTCCTCAAAAAATATATTAATGAGGATAAATTATGAAGTAAGAATGATATATTTTGTCTCATTTTTTGAATTTGTTTCCCTTTGATCCACTTTTAAGACTGGAAATTTTGATGATGTTTTAGTTTAAATACTAAAGGACAAAATTTCTATAGGGTTCATAAACCTTCAACCACCTCAGCAGATGTGGAGGTCAGATTTTGGATTTTACCTGGGAGGAGCCGGATTCTGGGTGACAGTCCACTCTCTCTGCCAGCGGGATGTTCGGACAAACTGGTACGAATTTGTCAGGTCCCGGTGTCGTCCCGGGTACTGGTGTTGTTCCCATCTCTGTCAATCAAAACAGCACATCAATGAGAGATGAGCTTTCTCTCCACAGACAGACCACTGATAGTGGACCCTAATGGAGAAGTCAATTAGGCCTCAAATATTTGCCTTTAATTGTAAGTGACTGTCGCAGAAATCGCTTCAAGCCTGAAAAGAACTCTTGAGGGCCAACTGAATCTTAGACCTTAAGGAGAATCTATATTTAAAATATAACTAAATACATCTGAAATGTAAATAAGAAAGAAAGAAAGAAAGAAAGAAAGGAGGAATTAAATATTTAAATAAATAAATGTACCAACATGCCGATAACAGCACTGTCTGTTCACTGATGAATTTATGATTCACACCAAGTCATGTAATTCCAAACTAAACAGAGTTAGACAGTACAAATTATCGAATGCAGAATACAAAGTGATATTTAACTCATACAAAACCCTTTTCCTCTTTCCCTCTCGCTCTCTCTCTCCCTCTCTCTTTCTCTCTCTCTCTCTCTCTTTTGGTTTAATAAAAGGTGAAGCAAATCCATTAAATAATTATGCAGATCTGCATGGCCTTAAATGACCGGCCTTCGCTTTTCTCTGTGAATTTCGGAGTGGTTTTGTAACGCCGGCCGGCCTGTCCCAGGTCATGCCAAGGTTACTGATGACCAACTCTGCTCCCACCACTCATTCAGGCCACCGTTTCTGGAGCTTTAAATATAGCCAGCTTGACCAATATCATAGTTTTAAATTATGATTGAAGCCGACAGCTGTCAAAATAATCGCGTCGGTCCTGTTTTCTCGAACAGGCGCTCCCGTGTCTGTGTGAAGCCCCGGGACGTCCGTGTGTGTCTGTGAACCCTGTTGCTTTTGGCCGTCCCACTTCATTTACTGTCCTTGATGACAGGCAGGCCAGATAAATTCTTCATGCTTTTATAGGAGCCCAGCGTTTCCCTGAGTCCTTAAACTTCAGCTATTCCGAGAAGAATAAAAACATCTCCTGAGGAGCATCTTTCAGCCTTATGGTGCCTTAAAACTGGCACCGGGAACCATGTCGTACCCCAAACAAATGCTTTCCATTACAAATAAAGCGACCTGATCCCAAGCTGCTCGATAGTAGTGGGTCACAGCCGAGCTGACTGCATCACAACAGACAGATATGGAAAGAGACCTGTTTTTTACTGTCCGCACCAAAAAACAACAATGGAGACACAAACTAACAACTAGGAAGTGATCAAATATCACAATTAATACGCTGATTATTCTCCACATGGCAAATTGTTACATTTTTGCATCATGATTCCATCATTTTTGGGTGAATTGTTACAATCCTACCGGTTAGGATAAGCAACTCAGAGAGTGAACGGATGGGTGCAGTTGATAAAGCTACTGTGATGATTTGTGGAAATAAAAACATCCCATTACATTTTAACATGCTTTTCATTGTTTTGTAGTTTGAAATGGAGAAACAGGACGATGCACAAGTCCCTCACCTTCTTTAATGACAGCAGGCTCTCCTGTGGCCAGCAGGACAATCAGGGCGATGGCAACAATCCCAACTAGAACAAACATCACCATCAGGGTGATCTCCAACCCTGAGAACCTCCGCTTCCCCATCTGGAACACACACACATACACACACGTTTTATATAATGTCAGCACATGGGATCACAAGCAATTCACACATTGGCATTGTCAATATTATCCCACACTAATATGTATATACTAGGAAAGTGTCCACATACTTTTGGCCATTCTTTTAGTCTCATGGCTCCAGTGGTAAAACTAAAGGAGCAAATTTCAGCTTGGTTTTGCCACTCAACACTCGACAGTGACCTACGTATGAATCAACCATCTAACTGAAGTCCTGAACCAATGAAGAACCAGGAGCAGATGATTCCAGGTGATCAGGCGGTGATCAGTATACTGGTGGTGCTGAATGCTGAGTGGTTGGAACTCCTTTATCTAGGAAACTTGTATCTTTAGGCACTTTGCAGCCTGTCAGTAAAACATTTGTTCCCATTTCTTTCATTTAATCTCCTCAGTATGACACAGATCAGACAGTCTGACAGAAAATAATATTTTTTACACCAACAAGGTGAATAAAAGCTAAAAAAAAAAAAACTGAGGTGCGGCTCAAGACTTTTCTACAGGCCTGCTATTATCAGTTTTTCATACAACCAAAAATACATTCAGGATTAAAAAAATGTTGCAATGTGATGCAGTATAAGGATGAGAATGTCTTTTTTTTTGCCAAGCTAGAGAATAGAAAGACATTGTCAAAAATAACAAATAATAAAAATCTATTTTGCCAAACTTAAGCTGAACCCACCCAACACTTATTACCTGCCCACTATTATTGTTTTTCTAAGCCCCCATCACCCCAACCCCCCACAGCTAGCACTGGGGGAAACTGTGGGCCTGCGAGAAACAATATATTATGCATTATTTACATATATAAACATTTTACACCTAATCCTAAAAAACACATGCAGCTTTTTATAGTGCTTTTAAGGTCTTGAGGCTTTTGATGGTGTATTAAATGTCTCTGATGTTCCTGCGTGGTCAGGAGTGTGTAAACACACGCGCCGCTGCAGAAACGTGCGGAACACCTGCTGTACATGAAAATAAACGAAACACCGACGCTGTCAGTCAAACCTTCCCTAAGACCACAAAGTCGCAACACTTTCCGTTCGCCTGAAATGCATGTCCACTCCCAGTCTCTTTTTATCTCTCTTTTTTCTCTTCTTCTTAGGATGAAAGCTGGTTTCACAAAAAAAAAAAAAACAGCTTCTGACTGGATCTGGAACAGCGTTTCCTTCAGCCAATCCGTTCTCAATTTATCACACACTCAGAGAGGAATCAGCCTGGAGAAAACAGGATGCAATCTACTCTCTCTCTCTCTGTCTCTCTCTCTCTCTCTCTCTGTTTCTTTCTTTCTCTCTGTCTCTTTCTCTCTCTGTCTCTTTCTCTGTCTCTCTCTATCTCTCCCATTGTCTCTCCCTCTCTCTCTCTCTCTCTGTCTCTCTCTCTGTTTCTTTCTCTCTCTGTCTTTCTTTCTCTCTGTCTGTCTCTTTCTTTCTCTCTGTCTCTTTCTCTCTCTGTCTCTTTCTCTCTCTCTCTATCTCTCCCATTGTCTCTCCCCCTCTCTCTCTCTCTCTCTGTCTCTCTCGCTGTTTCTCTCTCTCTGTCTCTTTCCCTCTCTCCCTCTCTGTCTCTCTCTCTTGTCTTTTTCTCTTTCTCTGTCTTTTTTCTCTTTTATTTTATTTCTCTGTCTGTCTCTCCCCCTCCCTCTCTTTCTTTATCTATTCATTTCCTCAATTCTCGCTCTGTATTTCTCTCACCCCCAGTCTCTGTATCTTCTCTTGTCTTTCTTTTTTTCTTACTGTTTCTTTCTGTCCTCATTTCTCTCTCTCTCTCTCGCTCTCTCTCTCTCTCGTTCACTGGTGTCCTGAAGGCAGTGTCTCAGTTTTCAGGACCGCAGGCTGAGCTGTTTTGTTTTTGCAGGATTTCTCAGGCGTGTGACGAGTGGTTTGAGGTCATTTGGGCTGAATTAAACCTCATCAATCCTTAAACCAGCCAAACAAGGAGAAGAAGAAAAAACAGTTTTGGAATTCTCCACTTTTCTTGAATGCAGACAGAAAATGTAGATGGGTCGAGATGCGCTTGGTAATAATGATTAAATAAAACAACCAGATTTTCTATATTGTAATGTCATATTACTGTTACATTTCATCAATGGCTAAAGTGCAGCCGCCACCTGGTGGGGTTAGATAACAAAGTCCCTTTGTTGCTGTAGAAGTGTAAGTCCCTTGGCTCAAGGAATACAAGATATATCAAATCAATAGCTTTTGCATAATTTTCCCTGAATGTTCCATGATCTCTGCCTCTAAAATGTATCAGAAAGTTATAAGAAACTATACAAACAGATTATGGAAACAGCGTCACAAATTTAGAGGTGCCATTTTTCCTTTAGCGCAATGTTCAAACAATTATCACACATTCAGAGCTAAATGTGGTTTAAAAAAAAAATGTTATGCTTTGGTACATTTTTCTGCATTTTTTTGAAATTGTTAGCAATTTCGTAGAAACGGTCAGAAATTGTTAAAGATTGTTGGGAATCCATTACTTTGAAATATTGAAATTCTTGTTTGTTTAGCAATTTGTAGACATTTCTTATACAATGTAAGAAATTGTTGGAATTTTTCTTAGAAATTGTCAGAATTTTTTTTGAAATTTGATAGAAATTGCTCGTCACCTCTGCTGCTGCTGTCCAGGCGGGTCGGGTGAAATCCGAGCCGGGGTGCCTGCAAATGATCCGAGAAGGGACAGAGTGTCCTCTGAAAGTTTCTCTTCACCTTTGCTGTTCTTTTATGTAAAGTGAGGAGTGACGCAGCAGTGCTGGGGGAGGGCGTGTATACTGGGTGCTCGTGGGCGTGTCAGTGCGTGCGAATGCAGCAATCAGCCGGGAGAGATGCGAACGATAAGCAGATGTTGTTAAAAGTTTGAACCGTGCTGGAGCGGCCGGGGCCACAGACACACACGGTTGAAACATTAACCACACACATCTTTCTCTGGTAGTTTCTCCTGTTCTGTCACTCACACGGAGAATGATTAAGCACTTGTGTTGGTTATGCAAGCACGTTTTGGTTAATGCAAGCAAACCAGTCTTCCAGTCGTTAGTTCTTCATGAATAAACTTCAGCCTAAACCACCCACGCTACAGGTTTTAAACTTTCTCTAAATGCTCTTCTGCAGTGGTCATGGTGAGGATATGAGCAGTTGAGTCAAGTCAAGTAGGTTTAGACAACATTTAGCACAGTCGACAAGAGCTTGTATTGATTATGCAGCACTTGTATTGATTACTTTGTGATTATTTACCATCCAAACCCACCAGGGAACTTAGTGTGTTTCTTTTGAAACAGAATTCGACGATAGGTGAACGGAATCATTTAGAATGGGTTTGGTGGTTCACTGTAGAGACTGTAGATTTCTTTTTAGTGGAGGTGAATGGAACCAGACGTCTCCAACACAAATCCAGCTGTTTTATTCTCTACCCCCCCCAGTGAAGCTCCACATGTCCCTGCGTGTTTATATGGATGTTGAGGATGGTAAAATAGCAGCAAATCTGAACAAAACCAGTGTCTCGACTTTATACCTTCATGACTTACGGTACTGTGCAAATGTCTTGAGCCCCCCCATAAAACCATCTGATTTGCAACAGCTTCATTTTTCAGCATCAAGAATCCAAACACACTGATAACGCAGTCAAAGCACCTCAAAAGAAAAAACACAATGGAACACTATCAGTCATGGATCGGCCCCCCAAAGCCCAGATCTCCACATTACTGAAGCAGTGTGGACCATTTGGACAGAGATCAGAACACAGCCAACACCCAAAGAAGAGCTTTGGAACATCCTTCAAGGTTCCTGAAGAACTTAAAGAAATGACAGGAGAGCTCGTCCAAGACAGCTTGTGAATGGTGTTCATACCAAATATATGACTTTAAAGCTCATTAGAATTATAAAAATTCTCTTTGCAGTCAATAATTTATTTACACGTGTGTTTGCTCATGTTGCAGTAAATCACTGTACTGACCCACTGTCTCATTTTCCTACAAAACAAAGAATTTAGGGGCAGCTCAATACTTCCACACAGTACTGTGATTACGTCTATTTTGTTTTTATTTTTTTATTTGTGGCATTCCCCTTTAATTCCATACCTTTGCATCACTACCTTTCCCAGCAATTTTAGAAATGCATTAAAAATATATGTAAAAGATTTAATTAATTTCTTTTATCATACGCAGATCTGCACTTTGGCTGAGTGTAGAAGAAATTAATAATGAAGGCATTTGGAAATGCAGGCTTGAGTTTAAAGTAAGAGAAATGCGATAACATTAGAACGAAACTGAGCAAAATACACTCCAGGCTGATTTTCACATTTAAACTCAAAATATATGGAATGGTAATGTGGTGAAATAGTGGAGAATCTGAACTAAATCAGTTTTCTTTGGAGACTATTTTGCCTCGTGAAGCCCTGCATGTATCCCTCCGCCTACATTCTAGACCAAAAACATCACAAATCGTATCATGAAACAGGATGTAACGGGTGATGCAACAGCTCTCTGACGTCTTTAAATAGGTTCCTTTCACCATTTCCAAGAACAGCACATGTGACTCTGAATGACTTTGCTCACTTCTTAGTTATTACAATATGTGGAAACGGTGGAAAAATTGGTGGAAAGCCTCTTAAACTAATATAGAATTTAGAATTGTGGGGTTGATCTTCTTGTTCAAAGAAAAAGAGAGATATGACTGTTTTATGTCAGTGTAAGTGTACAGGCTGGGTTGTTAAGGGCACTTGATTTAATGGACTAAGTCCCTGAGAGCTGTAATCCCAGCCCATGCAACATTTGTCTAACTGAACTGAACCACTTATGCACAGCGGCCTTTTTAGCAATAGTTAGAACAGCAAAAAGAGACTCTTGAAGGTTAATGAGTTAATAAACGCAGATAAAATTAAACTTATTTGCAGTGGCACATTATATATAAAGAGAGAGAGATATGTAGTACTGTATTCTCTTGAAGCATTTTTGCATCCTGAATGGATTTTTTAATGTATACATTTAAAAATAATAATAACAATTCAGTCTTGTGCCACCCCTCATTGCTTAATATTTCTATTTCTACTTTGATTCTATTTTATTCCTGTCAAATTATCTTTGTCATACTGAGTAGAATAAATGAAAGAAATGGGAACAAATGTGTTACTGGCAGGCTGCAAACTGTCTAAAGACACAAGTTTCCTAGATAAAGGAGTTCCAACCACTCAGCATTCAGCACCACCAGTATACTGATCAC
>JBBPCX010067811.1:0-12844 GCA_037974365.1 Hydrocynus forskahlii | reverse complement strand
AAATATGTACTTGCTATTGTATGAATGCGTGTGTGTGTGTGATGTATGCAGAGTGAACAGGTTTAAGTGAACATACTCCTGGTTCAGGCACTAGCAGCAGTAGTGGTTTTCCTGCAGGGCTACAGGCGGTTCCTCTCTGTTCGATCCCGCAGGTCCAGCCGGAGGGTGTGTGGTGTCGGAGCGGGACGCGCGCTGGTTGGACCGCGCTGCTCCGCCGCAGACAGACCCAGGCAGCTCTGAGGAGTTAAGATGGCGGCATGTGGGTGAGGAGGCTGTGCTGTGTCGGCTCGGCTTTTCTCTCGGTCAGGAGGGGGTTTACGGTGGAACGCGCGGGCAGACCCCATCAGTGAGGACAGAGGGTCACGACGCGCACACATTATCCATATTTTTGGCCGATTTGGGTCTGAAATCATGACCTCTATCCACTTCGTGGTGCACCCGCTGCCCGGGACCGAGGACCAGCTCAATGACAGGTATTTGTGTTTTCGGGTGGGGGCAAAAACAACGACTCTCGGGCGCATTTATACACTGTCTGGGGGCTTAAACGACTCTAGACATTTTGCTACGATTTACCACACGTTTAAATCACCCAGCATCTGTCTCTCCGGGCCGGTTTTTGACCTTAATTTGCCTCGCTAAGGCCCGTGTTCTCCATTCCAGCGAGGCTAACTCGAGCCGGAGTGATGGACAATGCGGGTTGGGGGATGGGGAGGAAAAAAGAGGGAACTTGTGGAAAATGTGTCTATTTTTCATGCTTAACCTTTCCGTTTAGAGAGTTTAGGTCTCCTTCTTGTACTCATACTTCAATTCAGCGATGACGAGGCTCATTTTGGATCGATAAGAGGTTCAGAAATCGACGTGTTGTTGCGAGATGATTTGGCTTAGCTTAGCTTAGCCTAGCCTAGCTTAGCGTTTCATGTCCGTTTAGCGAGCTAGCCGGCGCCAGGAGGTTAATTGGCCATAAAGAGAACATCTCTGATGTCTTTCGAGGTTTTCTGGCTCTCTGTTCGTGTTTCTAGAGTACAAAAATCGAGCTTTTGAATTAATAGGTATGATTTAGCAGCTAGCTACAAAATCACAAAAAGAAGGTAGTTTAGCTGGAGAAATGGCCCGGTTTGTCTGTTGGTCGTGCTTTCTTGCTGTTTTTGTTGTTATCGTTGATTTAAGATGTCTAGGTCAGTTCTGCATCCTATGGAAGAGGTACAGAGATGTTTCTGGAGTGGCTATGAGTAGCTGAAAGGCTTTTGGTGGGTGTAATCTATAGGGGGTCTTTATAACATGGCGTTAGAAGTACTCAGTGGTCTGGACTGGGGGGCTTTTCTGATGAGACAACTGCTCTTCCCTTAGTGTTGTAGTCCAGTTTGTGAAAAAAGTGCCCATTTTGTGGCTACAACTGACCATATCAGCATATTTTATATTTCTTAATATTTTACATTTCAGAAAAAAGACAACCACATAACAAAGCGGATAGTTGCACCAAAATATTCACACACACACGCCGAATCAAATGAGAAGTACAGTGTATATAAAACTGTATTATTATATTCCATACACACATGTAAATCCTCATATTTATATATATATATAAGAATAATCCCCCCCCCAGGGATTATTCTGAGAACAGAACTAGTATAACTATTTATAACTACACAAAGAAAGCACGTCTTGGGATGGTGAAATGCCGTTGTACTCAGAGGCGGTTAGCCAATCCGAGAACGTTATTCATTTCTCCTGGCTGCTGCCCTGTGATCCATCTCTGGCAGCTGGAGTCCAGAATTTTCCCCTTGGAGTGTCTTGAGTGTTCTCGTGTTTTTTGTTTTGTTATTCTTAACAGCGCTGTAATTTTATTACTGTAAATTAAATTAATTTTATTGCTGTATTTACCCTGCTTATACAAAAAAAACCCCGACAGCACATACCAAAGAACACGTGGGTGTGAATTACAGTACAGTCTATACAGGCGTTCCATTGGTACTTTACATTGTAGTACTGCGGGAGATCCTGGGAGGAGAGCTGTGATTTCAGAGCTTTTCTGCAGGGCAGTCATCACAGGAAACAAGGTGCTTTCCAGTTTTCCTTCTGGTGCAGCTGCGGAATTCAGTATGACATCAGCAGATTACACTGGCTGTGAGGATGTTGATTGCACACAAACTACTGCGACTGTTCAGTGTGACTTTAAATCGGAGGGTGAAGGGCTGAACACTCATTTTTTCAATCCCCATTAAATGATTCCAGCACCAATACTGTGATTCATCAACACACCCACAGAATCTCTCATCTGGACCTACTTGTGGGATCTTGGGTTTGTATGATGATGCCAGTATACCATAGTTTTCGTGGGCAGAACTATGCAAATATTTGAAGCCATGAACATTAGAATAAATCCAAACAAACCAGAAAGCAGTAAAAAAAATCAAGATGTTCCCCCTAAAAAGTGGTTTGTATTTTCTAAGCTTGTTAAAATGCCACAGGCTTCTGCTCTTTGATTCTATTGCTTGGATTTATGCCATAAGCAACACACCTAATTTAAGCTAATGGAGTATAAAGAGCCAAACCATGGGAGTTAAAAGAAATACTGGGCTTCCATGGACCCAGTATTAATGTTTCTGTATTAATGTATTGTAATATTCGTTTAATGTTGTAACAGTGTTGTAACAAGCTTAACACTGTCCAGTAATAAACCGCTTTTAAGTATTTTTTGCTTGTGTCTAAGACTTTTGCACAGTACATATCCGCTTATGTACATGCTCAAGCATTTATAAAAGGCAGGAATTTGGAGGACCATAGCGTTGCACTGGTGATGTCATGGCGGAGAGAGAGGACTACCTTACCCAACCAGAGAGAGAGAGAGAAAGAGAGAGAGAACAGTTATACTGAGTGATGGGGGAGAGGGAGGACCACCCTACTCACCCAGAGAGAGAGAGAGGACAGTTATACTGAGTGATGGGGAGAGGGAGGACCACCCTCTCTATTGCAGGGTCACTGCTTTATTAGACTGCTATAAATAAACCATAAAATATTGGTCTAATCTAACGTCATGTCCCATGCATGTGTTTTTTCATCAAACATATATCCAATGTAATTCAGAGATCATTATGCATTCCTTATTGCTTATTGCTTATCCTTATACGATACACATTCTGACGTGTGAAAGACTTATCAGATTGAGTAGATCGATCAATGTATGTATCCGACTATCTATATCTCAAAATAATTCTTGTTGTTTCGGGTGCTATCTTAAAGAAAGTGCACTATAATTCAAACGGTCATTCTGACAGGTATTAATACATTACACAAAGGACAGGTGGTTTATATAGTTTTATTTAAAAAGCGCCCTATGATGTTCATATAATCCATATGATTGCAGTACACTATTAGAAGCATAGGGGCTGATATGGCTTTATTTGTTTCAAAAGTGCTTAGCAGTGCTTTATAATGACCATATAATAAACATGGTTATTCTGACTGTAATACACTACAGGAAATTTAGGGGGTGGTATGGCGTCTTTTTGTTTGCATCCCTGTATGAATATGCCCTCATCCCACAGACAGAACGTGATGTGAAGGAACAAACTGATTACATATTAAATATTTGATTGGTCAGTTAATCAATGGTAGTCAGTAGGTTAATTGATTAAACAGGTAATTGTGTTTGATCTGTAGGAATAGAGAAGTTATTTGTCCTTCAGTTGGAAGAACATTGTGTTTTCTCTCCTGTTTCTCCCCTCCTGCACATCTGTTCAGAGGCGTTGGTGATAAATTATTGGATCGCTCCTTTGGGTCCTCAGAGGCCAATCAGAGGTGTTTTTCTGCCAGCTTGGCTGGTTTCTACAGCGATCCGCTGCTGGGTGTCCGTTTCAGGAGCTGGGAGGGAGGCTGCCTCTCCCATGCGGGTCAAAGGAGATGCCCCCGAATGCTGGGAATTTAAGGTCCTGTTTCAGAAAGAAGCACAAGAATGCTTGCTTTAGTTTCTGCCTCAGATGTCATTGCCTTTGGGACAAAACCTATACATCTTGAAATAAGAGAAGAAAAACTCCCACGGGATTAGGAACCATTTCTCTTGGTCATAATGTTCACTTAGTGTGAAAGTAAGGAAGTCAGTTTGGTTGGGTGAATAAAGCTGCAAAACACATCAAGCTCCCAGAACCTGTTATTTGTGTAATAGATAAATATTTCAGCTGGTTTTTAATAACCTGGTCTTAGTTATTCCTCTTTCACTGTTTCTTCTTCACTGTGATAAATTTCAGTGGAATGATTTCAGCCTTGCCTTATTTATTTTATAAAATAGACAAGGGGGAAATCATAATGCTTCTTTAAAAATGCTAAGATAAACAAAGTTTAATTAAACACCAGAACAAGCAGTATTTATGCATGAAAAAGGGCAAAACTGATCTGATTGCTTTTTGTTTACAAAAAAATATTTTTTTTTCTGTTCATTTTTCCTGTTTACACACAGCTGGTCTGGATGCTTTTCACTGCTTTGTCACACGTTTGTGTTTTTTAATGTGAACTTTTGTTTTGCTGCAGAAAGACCTTCACGGCCCTCATATTCCTTACGCTCTTCACACAAGGACCTTTTGCACAGAACTGTACATATTTCAAATTTTCTCCCCCAGAGGTGCAGAACAGGGGTGTAATAATTAGTCTAACATAAGTGAATGAATAGGTACTGGAGGTATTAAACCAAAATATACAGGTGATGTGATGGTGTGTCGTCTTGCAAGAGCAGCAGTTTGCATAGTCATGCTCGTAGTGTTAGTTTCAGTAAGCATGAATATGGTTTAAAGCAAAAATTTTCTTTTTGTATGAAAGTTTAATGTAATACGCAGCTGTTCAAAACATAATTCACTCAAGTCCATATAGTTCATACTGTGCGTGTGTGATGTCACCCATATACGTTACCCCTAATATAATGCTTCCGGCACCAATGCCTACAAGACATCTCGAGCCACAATTATGACCTAGAAGTTTCAATACAGTAACGCTCCCTTCACACTAGGGAGACCATTTTGTCAGTGAGTTAGTTAGTGTGTCACAGGTAGACATGCTCTGTTTGGGTCCGAATGCCTGGTTGACTGTGGTAGGCTGCTGGTGCTGGGATTGGGCTGTACTGGCTCAGACTGCTTGGTTCGCTCCTAAATGCTTTGCATTGAGGTGATATTTTAGACCTGATGTTCTCAGATGATACAAGAATAAACACAAGACAAACCCATGTTGACATTGTTTCAGCATGGTTATGGGTCATGTTGTTTTTGCAGCTACACAGTGTTCACTGTTTTTTCTGCTGTTGGTTGAGCTAGAAGTGCTTCATGCTGATTAGGTATCTGCTCACACTCAGGAAATCACTGATGGCTGATACTGAAACTGACGTGTGTGTGTGTGTGTGTGTGTGGTTGTGTGTGTGAGAGAAAAATATGCATAAGGCTACAACGTGACAAATGGTAAAAAATTGGAAGGGGTCTGAATACTTTCTGAATGCACTGTGTATATATAGTGTGTATATACATATATACATACAGTCATACATTCATTCATTCACGGGCGTTTTCTTTGGTATGCGCTGTCGTTTTCTTTGGTATAACCAGTTAAATACAGTAATTTACAGTAATAAAAATACAGGGCTTTAAACAGAACAAAACGAAAAACAAGAACACTCGAGACACTCCATGGAGTCCAATTCTCGACTGCTGCGTCACAGGGCAGCAGCAAGTAGAAATAAATAACGTTCTCAAACCTCCCGCCTCTGAGTACAGCTGACTGTGATGTCCGGGCCTCGTGTGCCATGCCCCCTCGTCCTCGTGCGCCATGCCCCCTCGTCCTCGTGCTGGTTGTTTATGTTTGGGCCACGCCCCCTCGTCCTCGTGCTGGTTGTTTATGTTTGGGCCACGACCCCTCGTGCTGGTTGTTTGTGTTTGGGCCACGACCCCTCGTCCTTGTGCTGGTTGTTTATGTTTGGGCCACACCCGCTTATCATCGTGCTGGTTGTTCATGTTTAGGCCACGCCCCCTCGTCCTCGTGCTGGTTGTTTATGTTTGGGCGGCACTGAGCAACGGAGCTTCATTCTGTTCAGGTGTCCGGTTGCCTTGGTAAGTGTAGCGTGGCGCACGAGACCCGGACGTCACTGAGGGAGGTTCGAAAATCTGCAATGGACTGAAATGCGACTGCTGAACACATGAATGTGGGGGGTTACTGTATATTAGTGTGTGTGTGAAATATATAACACCATAACAGTTACCATAAAAACTGGCTAGCTGCACCTTAGCAGCCACCTGCAATGCAGCGGTAACCACTTAGCAACACACTAGCAACCATCACATTTACAATAGTAACCGACTAGCTACGTCTTAGCAATCACCTGCAGTGCCATAGTAACCATCTAGCGGCAACCAGTTACCATAGCAACCATGCAGTTTCAATTTGCATTTTCTTGCCCAAAAGCATTTTAGAATCAAAATCAGACATTTTTTGATCCTAGAGAGAATTTTCTTTTACTCTATTACTATTTACTGTATTTATTTATTATACTGCAACTTATGGTCCAGGTGTATGTGCATTATTGCAGTTCTTGACATTTTTGTTGTGAGAAAGATGGCCTTTGTTTGGGCCACTGGTGTGAGAGTTTTTTTTTTTTTTTTTTTGTTTTTTCCTTTAAGCAGTTCAGCCGGTATTGTGTAGTTAAACAAGGGAGGGCTCTTAATAGGTCCCCCGTGTCTCAGATAGTGGAGGTGTTACCCAAGTGTTGACAGTTTTTTTTTTATTAGCGCCTTGTTATCTGCAGCACATTTATTGCATCTCTTAGTTTTTTTTTAATTGAATTTCCGGTAAGTCATGTAGTGTTCTTGGTTTTTCCAGGGGCTGAAATGACCTGCTGGCCTAGTTTGACTCCTGTTTGTAATGGCTTCTACTGACCTCGGGTGCCCGTCCTTATTCCTGAAAGCTACAGGGCTGCTGAAAATTGCTAAAATGGCACCTGCTCGCTGACGAACACGGCGTGCTGTTTAAACGTGTAGGAGTCTGTTTTCAGTCATTAGGATCTACTGGAACTGTAAATGTGCCATCGCTGATTTTGGACAGCAGTACAGCAGTAATGAGTCATTTCATTTGTCTTCAGGAGACTCTTTTTGCTTTTTCAGCTCAGACAGTTAATGATTTTAGAAAAAGTATTTTAATATCTGCAATCCAATCTGAGAGCAATTCTTTCTCTGTTTCTCTTCACAGACTTCGTGAGGTGTCAGAGAAACTCAACAAATACAACTGCAACAGGTAGGAGCTCCATGTTCAAGATTCAAGATTCTTTGTCACATGCGTAGTTATACAAATGCAACATGCAGTGGAATGTATGTTTGCTGCACAGGAAGACCTTTTTACAAAATGTCATTTTTTTTAAAGGTATTTTGTTAGGAAAAGAAATGTTCTTTTCTTTGTTGCATATGAGCTTATTATTTGTCTTATTCCCTCCCACTGTGTGAGTGTGTGTGTGTGTGTGTGTGTGGGTGTTATTCGCTCAGTCATCACCACTGCTGGATAAACCGATGTGAAACCCAACAAAACAAACTGTTTTGGGCCATCTTTAACCATAATTCATCGTAGTTCATTCTTACACCGTTTTCCGACCTTTGTTTACTCCTCAGAATTAAGCAGACTCTTTTTGTAATTGTACCTGTATATGTAAATGATCTCTTTGATTGGCTGCCCTGTATTGCTGCTCGTTTAAATGGCAACACAGGGCGTAAAGCGTCACCATGAATGGACGGTGCTAAACTGCTGTAGGCTGAATGTGGAGTTATATATATACATGTGACATCACAAAATCTATGATTTGAAAACGGGCTGTTTTGCAGCTTAGTTTCTGTTTATGGACTATATGGGTGGGGGAGTGAATGTACATTTAGAAGCAAAATTCTGTAAAATCTGTGAAATTTTGCTGTGGGTGGAACTTATCAATACAAAGAACTTCCAGCACCTGCCACTTTCCAGCCCTGCTGTTTCCTTTCTGTAAATCTACATACAGAAACGGATTTCACTGTTTTTATTTTGCTGAAGCCAGTTTAGGATCGTTTTGAAACACTGATATTCAATTTCAGTTGTTTCCATGAGAATAGTTTGCTGTGCAGTGCTGTGCGATGTCATGAGAGCAGTTCCGCACCTGACCAATCCAGCTTAATTAAATATTTGTTTTTGAGTGTTAGGCTGATTCAGTGTTTTATTGTTGTCTTCAGGGCCGCATTAGTGATGTATTGTTTTTCAGGCCGATTGAGTAATTTTTCTTTGTCTGTGAGGCAAATTGAGTCATTTTTCTTTGTTTTTGAGGTTGATTTGGTGAAGCCATCCCCAAGGCTGATTTACTGATTGAGTAGTTTGAGTGTTTGAGCATGATAGCCTCTTTTTATATGAAGTCAATTTTGAAGCTCAAATATTACATGAAGAGAATATATTACCTTAGTTTCATATTCAGGCTTTTAGTGTCTATCAGAAACGAAAGCAGTGGTTTCAGGGTCTGTACACAGCAGTTTTTTTTTTCTATTTTTATTCCAGACTACAAATCATTTATTAGACAACCGGTTAATGTAAATAAACAATGACATGAATTTAGATATCCATTTCTTTGAATAAGCGAATACATTTCTGGTGTATTTTAAACAGATTTCTGTCCAGAAAATACCAGCCCCCACCTGTAATCTGTGGCTGTTTCTTCATGTGGTCTTTGCAGTGGTTAGTTATTTTTTGCCCAGATGCTGAGGAAGCAGGGAAAGTTAATTAACTGTCACTTTAGGGCAAAATCAGTGAAGACATCATGTTGCAAACCAGCTGTTCAAGCCCACCTGCTTGTTCACACTCTGGCATGCTTGTTAATGAAGTTCTCCTTTCCTCTGGCTGTTGCATTTACAGCATTTCTCTTTTTCAAAACAGCAGTAAGTCTTAACTTTAATGAATGACTGGCCGTCCTACTTTAGTGTTTCAGCTTTGCTTCTGCAGGATTTTAATGAGCTGAGACAGATGTGGCTGAAAACTGGTGACGAATTAGTGTTATGACACCAAGCAACGCACCAGACATTTAAGGATTTATATATATGTATTTGTGTGTTTGGATTTATCTAAAAAGTAGAAATAAAGTAAAACAAACAGCATCAAAAAGAAATACCCACTCAACCCAGATTGGTCCACTTTTTTGAATGTGTCACAGCATACAAAGCATATCAGTAGCATATAAAATGACACCCCCTTGAAATCTGGCAGTGTCACTGCATGTGTTCGGCTGGATACAAAGAAAAAAATGAAAGTTATAATTAAAGGGCAAGGAAATGTGATGGGCACTGGTATTATTTTATTAAAATAATACAGAAAAGTCTGCCATGTGGTGTTAAAACTTCAGTCTAATGAACATGTGATCTTTTCCAGTTTAGGGAATGACATTAGATCAGTCTGCCTAGAGAGTTCTCAAATACAGCTTTAAAGTAAAACTTTTAAGCTCTCTTAGCAAACTACACTGGACAGCAAAACCAACAGCAAAGTGGAGCTCAAGGTCCCTTCAGTTTCTTCGCTGTAAAAATAGTCCACAAGATGTATGAACAGAAGACAGGCTACAATCAGAGGACTTAACATTAACTACACATATATATATGTGATATATGAATATGAATTTGGCCAACGGTAGAGATTTTGACTATACCGGCCTACCGCGATAGCGCCTGTTGACGTCATCAAGCTGCGCCTGTTTTGGTCGAAAGCATAACAGCGGCTGCAAGCATGGAGCTTATACGGGGGGAGGAGGAGGTGCTCGTAAAGAAGACCGATGCGACGTTGGTCATATGGACCTGGTTTGGGTTTAAGGAGTCCGATTCTGAGCAGAAAAATATTATCTGCAAAGTATGCCGGGCGACAGTAAGGCCTCGTCCACATGGGCGTCTGAATCAGGCGTTCGTGGCGCCACCGTTTTTCTGTTCACAGCGTCCACACGGGCGCACAGCCCCGGCGCTTGATCGCCTCCGCGTTGGTGAGGCGTCTAAAAAAACATTGCATGCAACGTTTTCTTGACTTCAATTTCTCCTGAAATCCTCTCCTGCCTACGGCACCGTATCATAAGGATTTTAAAAACAATAATGTTGATTGTAAGTTTTAACAAAGAATAAAACTTTGTATTCAATATAGAACTACAATGCCAGTGTAGAAGTACAAATCAAGATGACCAACATGTAAACAATCTGGAGAGAATAATTACTGCCCCCATGGGTGAATACATGAAACTATGCATTTGGCTGCAGGCTGGAGTTGAACAGTGCCAGTGTAGTGCCTCACTGAAGTCAATCAAGGTACCTGTGTAAGGACATGGATTCTTACAGTGGAGAAAAGTGGCTTTCAGAACATGATTAAGACACTCGATCCATGTTGCGAGGTACCTAGCCGCAAACACTTTAGCCAAACTGAAATGCCCAAACTGTATGACAAAGTTAAAAATAGAAAAGTTTTGTAATTTTTAATTATAAGTTTTGAACAATAAATGTTCTTAAAATGGCATTCTATACTTTTTTTAAATGTGTTTATTCTGCTGCAATGTATCTGGTATGTGAGTATGTTCAGAAACGGTCATTTTGACATTTATTTATATATATATATCTCGTTACCTCACATGCTTCAAATTATACCGCAATATAAATTTTAGGCCATATCGCCCAGCCCTGTGTGTGTGTGTGTATATATGTATGTGTGTTTTCTTTGGTGTAAGCAGGTAAATACAGTAGTAAATTAATGTAACTGACTGTAATAAAAATACAGGGTTTTAAGAAGAACAAAACAAAAAACACAAGAACATTCGCAACGCTCCATGTGGGAAATACTGGAATGTGTCTGCCTGAGAGGCATCCAGGGCAGCAGCCAATCAGCAGCAAATGCGCATGTCTATTAATTGGCCTTAATATGTGCCGACATCAGCCGATACTGATTATGTAAAAATGGCCAAATCGGCCCTATTAATCAACCAGACCTCTTGTTCATACTCTAACTGTATGTGTAATTATGTATGATATATACACTCTTTGGATGGAAAATGCAGACACTGTTGCTCTCACTGTCGAGGAAGAAAAAGGGGACTGTGTTTACTCTGGAGTTCACCTGAGTATGTTTATGTAAACTTTTGATTCAAAATATTACTGAATGAATTATTGAAATAATACATACATTCTGATTAAACTTATATGCACTGTTCTGTGCGCTTCTATATGTGTTTCTTTATTGGATTATTCATGTTCTATGAATGCATCAGTGCTCTGAAAATGACTCCAGAGATAGAGTTAGGAATGGTGGAAAAGTCTGTGTAGGAAGATCCACTTCTTTTGTCCCACAGCCGGATGTTGTGCATGTTTTGGGGTCCAGCTATTTTCCCTCTGAGAATCTTCATAAGAAAATCTGGTCATTGAAGATTCTGGATCTCTCTTTATTCTTTAGGGTGTGATTTGGCTAAATGTTCCACAGTCAGTTATATCAGATATTACTTAATGTTTTGATTTGAAAATGAACTGCTTTTAGAAAAGAAGATAAATTGTCTTGCATCCTTGTGTGCGTGCGTGTGTGGCTGTTAGTTATTAAAAACATTGTTCGTAAAAAAAAAATGAACCTAAATGGCCAATAACAAACCATGCAAAGATTTAAAAAATATTTTTATTGAAGATAAAAGTTATATTAAAGTTTACAGAAAGGATGTCAAAAATGTCAGTTTTAATGGAAAATAGAGAAAACTGAGTAACCATGACTGCAATAATTAACCACCTTTTTTCAAGTAATACCGTTTAATATGATCTAATATCTTGTTCTCTACATTCCAGTCATCCACAACTCAACTTGTTGGAGCAGGCCACACTGAAACAGTGTGTGGTTGGACCAAACCATGCTGGGTTTTTGCTTGAGGTAATATTTAAAATCAGTTTTGTTTATGTGAATTGAGGTTCTATAGTTGATCTATTGGTTTAGACTGTAAAGGAGATCACGGGTCTCTCTTTTTCAGGATGGACGGATCTGTAGGATAAGCTTTGCTGTCCAGCCGGATCGACTGGAGTTGGGCAAGCCGGATGGAAGTGATGGGTGAGATTCAAACAGTATTTACATGCGCAAAAATATCAGAGTCTCTCTTTAAGGGTTATTTGGGCTGATTTTGTGTGATGAGGCTCACATGTCTGCATCTGGCTGAAAGCTCTCATGCTGTTTGTGCTGCATTTCTGAAACCAATCTCAGTTTATTTATAATGACTGGTGGTTTCTGGCTGCACTTTATTAAAATAAGCTCTGTACTCGTTCGTGCTAAAATGGAAAACAGCAAAAAAAAATGCTACCAGTGATATTTTACAGAGCAGTCATTTCATAAAGATGAAATTGGAGGCCACAATGGCCCACAAGCATTCAGGTTTTTTGCACAGTACTGTGTAAGTCATGAACCACCAAACAATTTCTTCATATTTTGCTTCCAAAGATCCCGACTTTCTAGTATTTTTAATGTAGTCTTGAGGAACAGTTCTCTATGCCTACTGAAGGACCGGTGGTCAGTAAACTGATGGTGCTGAATGCTGAGTGGTTGGAACTCCTTTTTCTATGCTCCTTGTATCTTTGGGCGCTTTGCAGCCTGTCGCAGTAAAACATTTGCCACAGTTTCTCTCAGCAAGGTGCATTTTTTGCAACGAGGTGATTCAAAGAAAAGAGGGGTGGCTTAAGGCCTTAGCACAGAAGTGTGTGTGTGTGTGTGTGTGTGTGTGTGTGTGTGTGTGTGTGTGTGTGTGTGTGTATATATACACACACGTATGTATGTGTGTGTATATATATGTGTATATATATATATATATATATATATTAGTGCTGTC
>JBBPCX010067810.1:0-12845 GCA_037974365.1 Hydrocynus forskahlii | reverse complement strand
CACTTTCTATCTTGATCTCTCAGAAAACATTCTACATTGACCTTGGAAATAGTGTGTGTGTGTATATGTTTGTGTGTGTATATAGGTAAAGTGGCCATTTGTCATACGTGAACACACCACAGCACGCAATGTAAACAGCACGAAATTCACCAAGTGAAGCAGGGGGCAGTCAGGAACACAGAGCAGTGTGTGGTGGAGCAGTGTTTGTGGGATCATTGTGTGAGGGAACTATGTGGATACCTCAGTGATGCCACTAGCAGTACTGGGATTCAAACCCACAACCTCCTGATCACAGGGCCAACTCCCTAACCATCAGGCCACCAGCTGCTCCAAATGTGTGTGTGTGTGTGTGTGTGTGTGTGTGTGTGTGATATTCTTCCACAATAAAAGTCCCCCCTTTCTTCTACATTACAGGCTTCAGGAACGGACATGCGCACACGCGATTAGAGGAAGGTTTAAAGTATCTCTAATCTGATTGGTTCGTTGCTCGGTGGCGGCGAAGCTGATTGGCAGACAGAGATATGTGTAGGCGTGGTTTGAGAGCAGCATCCCCGGGAATCAGCATCAGGACCGCAGGCCCGCTCCCGTTCCGTTCCGATCCGGGGTCAGTTCTCCCTCAGTTGTGGATCAGCGCCGAAAGGACGCGCGCGGGTCAGAGGGGTCGATCCTTCATCATCAGCTTAATAATAACAGTAATAATATAATAATCTGATCACCGGGTGTACTGTGTCCCAGCAGGTCCAGTCGGAGGGTTCAGTTTGAAATTCTCCTGTAGCTGCAGACCCTCGCCGTGCCGCGGATTCGAGCGGAACCGGGTTTTTCCGAACTGTCCGGTCCACCTGGAACTCCGCAGCCGTTCGAGTGTGAACCGGAGGAACCAAGACCGAAAAGAACAGAAAGGGGCGACTGAGGTCCAGGCTGAAGCCATTTGGGTATAAAACCTAAAAGGATTTAGAGAAAAACGGTAAATTCAGCCTCCGTATTAGTGTTTGTGTGTGAGTGTTTGTGAGTGTGAATGTAGTCGTGTCCGTGTATGTATGTGTTTGTGAGTGTGTGTGTGTGTGAGTGTGCGTGTGTGAGTGTGCGTGTGTGTGTGTGTGCGTGTGTGTGTGAGTATGTGTGTGTGTGTGTGTGTCAGAATAAATTGGCAGTTAAGTGAGACACAGTTGAGATGTGAGTGTGTGTGTCTACAGGAGTGATGGGGGCTGTGAGCAGGCTGGAGTTTTTTCGGGAGCTGCCCGCTGGGTGCCTGCTGCCCACCGCCCTGCAGGGTCTGGAGCAGGTGTGGCAGCTGCTGCTCCTCTGCCTGGTCTGCAGGCTGCTGTGGAGAATCGGTAGGAGGCCGGTTTGGAGAAGTTAGTGTACTGTGACTTTTGCATGTGCTCACACCTCTCTCTCTGTCTGTCTCTCTACTCTTTTTCTATCTCTCTATCTCTATCTCTTTCTCTCTCTGTCTCTTTCGCTCTCTCTCTCTCTCTCTCTCTCTCTCTCTCTCTCTATCTCTCTCTCTCTCCCTCTCCCTGACAGGCCTGCCCTCCTACCTGAAGCACCTGAGCACAGTTGCGGGTGGTTTCTATGCGCTCTACCTGTTCTTCCAGCTCCACATGGTGTGGGTGGTGCTCCTCAGCCTCCTTTGCTACCTCATTCTGTTCCTCTGCCGCCACTCCAGCAGCCGTGGCCCCTTCCTCTCCATCACCGTCCTCATCTACCTGCTGCTCGGGTACGCAACTTCTGCATTACATACTGGTTTGCTTGACAGTGAGTCAAACGTAATAACACTGCTAATAACACCTGTAATAACAGTTAATAACACTCTAAATAACACCCCTAAAAACGCTCTTAATAACACTTGCAATATCACTCTCAATGACACTTTCAGGAACACTCTCGAACACTTTCAGCAACACTCTCAATAACACTCTTAATAACACTCTTAATAACTCTTAATCACGCCCCTAATGACACACTAAACATAGTCTCTTCAAAAAATGAGCTTTGCAAGAGACTCCGCCGTGCGAAACTTCACCCTGTTTCCAGAAAACAATGCTCCAAACAAATCTCTTTCAACATCACTTCCTTACTCACCTTTAACCTAGCAACTGCAACCAGCCCCTAAAACACAGCAAAGTTTATTATAAAGAACGATCCTGCAGAAAAGAGCTGTTACCAGTAACACAAACAACCACGCAAGCACTGGTAAATTAAAATAAGAAAAAAAAACGCCCTCTAGTTGTGTGTCAGATCATCACCTCCGAAGCTGAATCACCAGAATTCTGTTGATTCTGACTGGACAGGTTATTTTTTAATATAACATTTATGAAGGAAAAACAAAACTTTTTTTCCAGCCTCTGTTTCTCACTCAGAATTAAACAGGCTGTTTCTATTATCTGTGCCTTTAAGTCTGGCATATGTAAATGAACTCTGTTCTGATTGGCTGTGTCTGAAACACTTCTTATAACCTTAGCATGAATGGGTGGTTCAGTTCTGTTTTTCAAGCTGTGAGTTAACCCCCAACATCGCCCCCAGAACACACACCCCCTCTCCCAACCCCCCCAAACCCCCTCCAGTTGATGGCGTAACTGGTCTGTAATTCTGTTGTGTTTCAGGGAGCTGCACATGATGGACACCAACAGCTGGCACAAAATGAGAGGTTAGTAATTCTGAACAGATATTTAACTGTGCTGCATGTATTATAATTATTATGTTGATACATCGGCACGTTGTACTCTTTTGAAATATTTATGTATTTATTTATTCAGTATTCTACAATTGTTAAATGTATTCATCGGCCGTTCCTGGACAATAACCAAGACTCTGCACATGCACGACCCCCCCCAGCAAGATGTAGACCGATGCCCCCCCCAACACACACACATTAAAAATGCTTCCGACACCCTGAGTGTATTTAATACATTTATTTTGGCTTTTATTTTGATACGTGTACTCTGAATACATTCCTCCTGAAGTCCACAAGGTGGAGCTGGACCTGGTTGTTCTCTTGTGTTAATGTTGAAGGAGTCTTCTGAGGTGCTGCAGAGACTCCTGTACTGAACCGTCCGTCTGATCACAGCGGAACTTTATAGTGGAACAAATAGTGTCATAGTAACATGTCGTTGCCGTGGCGACTCCCACCTCTAGAGCTGTGTGTGTTCTGCTGGAGAGCCACTGGGTTCGACCGTTTGGCCAAAAAACACAAGCTGTGTCCCAGAAACGGTCTCAGTTTTGTTTTTGTGTGAATTAATGAGATGCGTTTCTGGACAAATTTAAAAAGTAAATCACTCGTTTAGACCACCGGAGCACATAATCCCACACAGGGTCATCCATGAGTTCACCAGCGTGGGATTATACACTTAATCCGGAGTGTTTGTGTGTGTGTGTGTGTGTGACGTGAACACAGGTGTAAACATGGTTTTCCACATGCGTGTGAAAAATAACAGAGTCCGCAAACTGTGTGTTATTAACATGTTTTTTTTTACAGATTGTACATTTGTTTATTGCAGTTATTATTATTACTTTTTGATAATTGTGCATTTTATCCTATATTGTATTACTTGCCTTTGATAAAAGCAGTGAGTCACTGCCCTATTAGTGCATTACTGCAACCCTTAATAACAACCCTAATAACAGAGTTAATTACACCATTAATAACACCCCTAATGACACAGTTAATAACACTGTTAATTACATTGTTAATAACACTATTAATAACGTGCGTCGCCAAGCGGTGATGTCGGTGACTGGGGTGTGTGGGACATCCTGAGTGTGTGTGTGTGTGTCCTGCAGGTTCTCAGGTAGTGGTGGCGATGAAGGCGGTCTCTCTGGCATTCGATCTGGATGCTGGCGTGGTGGACAGCATTCCGTCTCCGGTCGAGTTTATGGGTTATGTTTACTTCGTGGGGACGGTGATTTTCGGGCCCTGGATCAGTTTCAGCAGCTACAGGGCTGCGGTGGACGGACCCAGACTCGTGAGTCTCTGAGTCAGTGAGGTTTAGCAGTGGCTGGAGGACGATGAGAGTCCTGAACACTGGACTGTGTTTTGTTCACACAGAGCGCCGCCTGGGGGCTGAAGGTGATCTGCAGCTGGATGAAGAGTCAGATCTGCCTCATCATCTCCAACTGTGTGGCTCCATACCTCTTCCCTTATTACATACCTGTCCTGGGAGACAGACTCCTCCACAGGTCAGACTACAGGACACACACACATATATATATATATACATACACACACACACACACACACACATACACATACACTCTAACACACATACACACACACACACACACACATATTCACACACACAAATATACACACACACAAATACACACATGCACACGTACACACACACAAATATACTCACACACATGCACATACACACACACACACACACACACACACATATATGTAATTTTCTGGTCCTTTACCTGCAGTTTTTTCTAATCTTATTTAATATCTTTCCTCCAGTAAGAAGAGGCGAAAAATCAGGTAATGTTTGTGTTTCACTTATTTTCACCATTGTGTTCATCACTGACTGTCAGAACACACACACTCACACACACACACAGATGTTCAGACCACAAGTCTGATCCAGTTCAGAGAGGAAATACACATTTAGTTTCTGTGTCCATTTCTAAAACCAGAGCAAGGAATAGATAATAATCCACTAAAAACACAATTTCTGAAATTAATAGAACAAGTTTAAAGTGTTTATTTTTTTCTTAATTCAGTGTAAATACAGTGTGTTCAGAGTGTGTGTTTAGTGTGTATTCGGGATGTATTCAGAGTGGGTTTGGTGTGAAAGTTTGATTGTAGAGACTGATTTCTTTCCAGTGGAGGTGAATGGAACCAGACGTATCCAACACAAATCCAGCCGTTTTTTTCACTATCGCCAAGTGAATCTCCATGTGTGTTTATATGGATGTTGATGATGGTAAAATAGTGAATCTGAACTAAATCACTTTTCTTTGGGGACATTTTGCCTCACAACACCCTGCATGTATCCCTCCACCATGAATGGGTTTAGATTTAGGACCAAAATCTTCTCAAAACTCTGAAAGAACAACGTCTCAGGAGTCAGGTGGCGCAACCAGAGCCATTTAATGGAATAACTTTCTGTGAGGCGCTTTTAGAGGCAGACGTTCCATTCACCTCCACAGTGAACAGATCTGACTTGGGTAGTTTCACACCAAATCCTGAACCTTCTGTTCACCTAAAGCTCTGTATTATGGGGTTGGTGAAATTGATTTTAAATGCATTGAGAGCTACAGGTTTTAGTATTTGTCTTACATTATTCTTATTGCTGTCTTGGGAACGGGTCTGGCTTTGAACCATTATGTAAATGAAATTATTATTGTCATTATTGTTATTATTATTATTATTATTATTATTATAATTGACCGTTCATGTAAACTGTGTGTCTAATAGTTGGTTTGTCTCCTCAGAGGCAGTGTGGCGAGGTAAAGGCCTGTTTCTCTGTGGAGGTGAGTAGATGTTGGTCAGGTGTTGATCTGGGTGGATGATGATCTCAGCTTCTCCTCTCAGGTGGCTGCAGGCGTATGACGACACGACTTCCTTCCACTTCAGCAACTTCTTCATCACATTTTTCAGCCAGACCACCACCACACTGGCAGGAGCAGGGTTTACTGAGCAGAAAGACCATCTCAACTGGTCTGTACCACAAACAAACACAAAGACATACATACACACACACACACACAGACACAGACATACACACAAACACACACACACACACACACACACACAGACATACACAAAAACACACACACAAACACTCACACACACACTGACACACTCACACACACACAGACACACGCACACACACACAAACACACACACACACAGACACACGCACACACACACAAACACTCACACACACACTGACACACTCACACACACACACAAACACCCGCACATACACACACACAGACACACGCACGCAAAAACACGCACACACACAGACATGATATTAAAGTTCCAAATTAATGTGTGGGTTTGTCTTTTTAGGGCCTCTGATGTGTGACCATCTCTATATATACTGTATATGTAAACTCTTATCTCTTTCTCTTGCTGTCTGGCTCTCTCTTTTCCACTCTCTCTGTCTCTCTCTCTCTGTCACTGGGTCTCTCTATCTTTCTCTCTCTATCTCTCTCTCTCTGTCTCTGTCTCTCTCTTTTCCACTCTCTCTGTCTGTCTGTCTGTCTCTCTCTCGCTGTCACTGAGTCTCTCTATCTTTCTCTCTCTCTGTCTGTCTGTCTCTCTCTCTCTCTCACTTTTCCGCTCTCTCTGTCTCACTCTCTCTCTGTCACTGGGGCTCTCTATCTTTCCCTCTCTCTCTCGCTCTCTCTCTCTCTGTAGGGATCTGGAGGTCTCTCGGCCGGTGTTGGTGGAGTTTCCGAGGTCGATGGTAGAGGTGGTGCGGTGCTGGAATCTGCCTGTGTCTCACTGGCTGAACACCTGTAAGTGTTTAACCAGGGTTTTTTTAAAGAGAGTGTTCAGATGGTCCGGTACAGTCCAGTTTGGTTTGATATGGTTTCCCCTGAGCGGGATGGTGTCGCTCACCAAGAGGACTGAAACCCGGACCGGATCAGAAACCTAAACTAGCACAAATGGGTCATCCGTGCCTCAGCCTCCATGGAGAAATTCTTTCACTCTCAATCGCTGTGACTGCACAACATATCGTCTGTTAATCGTTATCCCGACATCGCTCTCTGCAGTACTGATATCACTGCAATATGCAAATGAGCCTCGAACCAGTCACAGTGTTTCTGATGGTGCTGTTGTTGTAGCTTATTTTCCATATATGGACCGTATGAATGGTGGAGTAAATGTACCATTCAGCACAATATTTACAGACTTTAAGTCCTTTTAATCCCAGAAAAGTGATGATATGGGCCCTTTAATGCATTGAAAGTAATCTTAATCGCAATACTGATATTTGTCAGACATTTAAGGTCATTGTACACACACAGTAACACCCACTCTGGTTATGACCCATAGTTCTACACCGGTGTGTGCGTGTGGTAAGATAATTTATCTGTTTCATTTGTGAAGTTGTACGTTCTGTCTGCATTTCTGTTTTCGGTAATATTATGAGGCTCTTAAGACATTTTGCACTGAGCAAGTAAAAGGCACAAGACTGTCCCTTGGGAATAATAAAGTTATTATTTTATTTTATTTTATTTGGTCTTCTCTGCTGATCTGCTGGTCCTCTGTGTGTTCAGACGTGTTCAGGAAGGCTCTGAGACTCGGGACGTTCCACGCCATCCTCATCACCTACACAGCCAGCACGTTACTACATGTAAGTCCACCTTTCCACCTCGCCGTCTCTTCTGCCCTGAAACCACAGGCACACATCTGTTTGCGTGTGTTTGTGTCAGATTGTCTGTGATGTTGTTTTTTACTCTCAGGGTCTGAGTTTCCACATTGGAGCTGTTCTACTGACCCTCGGCTTCATGACTTATATTGAACATGGTGAGTCTCTCCTGTAAATAAGGTAAATAATGTTTACAGACACTTTGGTGACTATGCATAAAAAAATAATTAAATAAATTAAAAAAAATAATAATAAAGTTTGGTTTGTCCAGTCATGCTGAGCTAAGGTTTACTTTCTGTTCCTCCTAAAATGGTGCAACAGTTCCATTCGGACGCCTCAGTAAAATTTGAATAAGAAGCGATTAACATGGAAAGTAACGCAGTCCTTCCACCTTAAATGAAGTCATTTTATGATGTTAAAATTGTAAAATTGAAGAAGAACAGAAGTTGTTTTCTTATTTGAATTTATGGTGGAACTCAGTGGTGGGGAGTTCAGGTCCAGAGAGAAAAAACCCAGCCCAGGATTTCTTTCCACCCGGGTCGGTTCTCCAATCTGAACCTAATTGATCCAGTCAGTTGGAACCATTTTTAGTGGAATTTTACCACCATAAAACTGCTGCATTTACGGTGAACAGAAGACCAGCCTCAGGTGGTCCTGAGAGGTAGATGATGGGTTTGTTCTCTGTTGTAGTGCTGAGGAAAAGACTGTCCGTCATCTTTGATGCCTGTGTCCTGTCGAAGAGATGTCCACCGGGCTGTAGACACCTGAACCAGAAGGTTTGCTGAAGTCTGATTTTGCAGCACCTTCATGTTCTAGAACCCAAAGAGTGCACAAACTGTGTCTGTGCTGGGGGCCAGACAGTGTAGTGGATAACACCACTGCCTTACAGGAGTTCGGTTCCTACCCTGGACACACTCCACACTACACAATAAGATTCCTTAAACACACCAAACAACACAATAAGAGTCCTTAAACACACCACACTACACCAGTAAGAGTCCTTATACACACCACACTACACCAATAAGAGTCCTTACACACACCACACTACACAATAAAAGTCGTTATACACACCACACTACACCAATAAGAGTCCTTACACACACCACACTATACAATAAGTCATTATACACACCACACTACACCAATAAGAGTCCTTAAACACACCTCACTACACAATAAAAGTCCTTAAACACACCATACTACACAATAAGAGTCCTTGAGCATCTGCAGAGTCTCAGCTGAGAATGTCCCTAAACCATCCATAAACTAAAACAATCAGACCTTTATTTTGAAATGTTTTAAATGACTGATGAAAGGGCTGTGTGTTTGGGAGTGTGTGTTCTGTGAGTAGGTGTTCAGACAGGTGTGGTTCTCCTGTGTTTTCCAGGTGTTTTGGGTGCATGTTATAAATGGAAGCTTTAGCGCATTAGCGCTGCTCCATCTGACCTACCTAGGCTCGGTGTTCGGCTCTAGCGCTGATGGTTTGGACACAGATGAGGTGAGAAGAAGCACAGAGGATTTACAGCAGTTTTTACTTTCATGTTTATTAGATCCTGTTCACTCATGGACTTGGGTCTTGGGTGGTCAGTTCACAGGTGGACACTTCAGAGAACATTGGTTCTAATGACAGTACAATAACACTGCAGGAACGTTTGTCCAGGAGAATCTCCAGATTTCAGCACTGACCAGTCAGGAACCAGAACGAGAACTTAGTGTACTTCTGTGTTAGAAGTGTCTCCACGTGTGATTCGAGAAAGTTTTAGCAAGCAGATCTCACTTTTCTGCTCTTGGTGTAAATAAGCACAGACGACGTCTCCATCTGCACAGACCAAATGTGTTGTTTTCTCTAACCAGCAGGGGGCAGCAACGCTCTGCGAGTGCTGAGTCTGCTGACATTAAAGGGGACATATTATGCAAAACTCACTAATTATAATAGGTCTATGGGCACTCGCATACGCACTCACACACTCGCATACACGCTAGCATGCACACTTGCATACACACTCGCATACACACTAGCATGCACACTTGCATACACACTCACATACACACTAGCATGCACACTTGCATACACGGCAGAACATGCCAGTGAGGACTGAGAGATCTGATCTCTGCTCTCAGAGCCTCCACCTGTCATCAGAACATCCAAAACTCTCGTTAATGGCAGGTGTAAACAGGATCTCAGGATTTCTTTTGAATCTGTCACCTGTGAAAGTCCCCAGCAGACACTGTGACCTCTGGCCTCTGTCCCCGCAGGATGTCCTGGGCAGTCACACAGTCCATAAATGGACAGAGCTCAGCTGGGTCAGTCACTGGGTGACATTTGGGCTCTGGGTCGTGTACCGGCTGATCCTGTGAGTCCCGGCCAGAGCAGACGGGGAGGCGACAGGTAATAAAGTGACTGAGTCTTCATTCAGATGTACCCTGGAGGCAGACCTGCGTATGACATCACTGTGAAAAGTGCCCGGACCGGAGAACCAAATCTCTGACACTTCTTAAAAGACTTTTATCTTCAGTACAGATCATCAGATCGTCTTCATATGGGCTCTGTGTCTCATTAAGCTCTGAGAACTTTTTTCCCCCTAGTACCCCCCCCCAAAATTTTTTTGTGTCCAATCCCCCTCACTATTAGTATAAACTCCCCCAGTCACATGATGTTTCAATACTGCTCAACACTCATCCTCTGAGACACATGAGGCTCCTCCTTATCTCTTTAAACTGCCACTAACAGACACCTCAGAACGCTCTTGAGGAGCTGCTAACCGCTAATTCAGCTAACAGGCTGCAGGTGTTTGTGCTTAAACATCCTCAAAGCAGTGAAATGTTATAACACCCATTAATAACCACCACACCATGTCATTTCTGCTATAACTCAGTGTTCACAGGGGGTTCAGTGTGTGTTCAGGGTGTGTTTGGTGTGAAATGGTTGATTGTAGAGACTGATTTCTTTCCTGTGGTAGTGAATGGAACCAGACGTCTCCAACACAAATCCAGCTGTTTTATGCAGAGTGTTTATATGGATGTTGATGATGGTAAAATAGTGAATCTGAACTAAATCACTTTTCTTTGGGGACTATTTTGCCTCACGACACCCTGCATGTATCCCACCACCATACATGGGTTTAGTTTTAGGACCAAAAGCTTCTCAAAAACTGGTAGAACAATGTCTCAGGTGTCAGGTTGCGTAACCATAACTTTCTGTGCGGAGATTTTAGAGTCCGACATCTGATTCCATTCACTTCCACTGAACAGTTCTGACGCCTAAGCTTCACTCCAAAGCCACTCTGCACCTTTTCTGTTCAACCACATCATAAACACTGAATTATGGGGGATTTTCAGTTCTCTTTAAGAGCAGCACATAAACTGTGTTCACCTGCTGAACTGAAGAACCTCCAGTATCGAGTCTGTTTTTTAACGAATGGATGTTTGTTCTGCAGGTTTTCCGGTTCTGTGTGGATTTCTCTGATTTTGGACTATTTATAAGGAGATCCAGACATTTGTCGGCTCAGTGAAATGGTGCTTTTGAACCTCAGTCCTGCATACTTTAGTGTTTCCCTGCTCGACCTTGGAGAGGCTCTTTAAGTAGCTGATTGGCTGGAGAGCAGGGCAGGGGGTTCTCCAGGCTTGGTTTGAGAACCACTGGGCTTTAGAACCCAAAGTCCTGAATTAGTGAAATATCAGTGTTTTACATGTTGTGTGTTTGTATTCTAACATCAGAGAACAGCGTTGGAGACAACAGGAAGGGTAGAGCTGGGCAATATGATGATATTAGTCTCTTCCAGCTAGTCAGATCTAAAACATTCAACATTTCTGCCATATCACCCACCTCTTGTGAGCACACTTCCTTTGTTACTTTTGTTTGTGCTTTATTTAATAGATGGAGGTATTACCGTTGTAGTGAATTAGATTAATTAATTATTACATTGAGCCAAACAGAGCAATCACCCAATTAATTTTAATTAGTGCCCAGGCCTAAGTGTTATGTTTTGAAATTATGACATTTTATATTCACTTTGTATCCATCCAGTATGTTCTCTGAGTGTTTTATTTATTATCTCATTTTGTTAGTGTGTAATAAAGGGTTTATTTTACAGGAATTTGGAGTTTTTGTTTTGAAATGTGTTTTGTGTTTCTGGCGGTGCAGTTCGAGCACATCTAAAGTCATTTCTTAAAGTGAACCGAGGGGCTCCTCCTGTCTTTAAAAGATTCACATTTTGTTTTGATTATGATGAATAACTGCACGCGCTCTGTTGAAGTGGGGGAGGATTTCTTCTAACGTCTTTAAATTGGCGTTTAAGGAAAATATACTGTTAAAGTATTTTATAGATTTATTGAAAATGAATGAATAGTTTTTCTCTGTTTCTGATTCGAATTGTAGATTCATTAAAAGTCTCGGTACAATAAAAAAACTAAAGCATAGTTATGTTTCCATAAATATAAAAGTACATATAAACAAACCTATAAATCTAAACATAAATATAAACATAAACGCCAAGCATCAGTGAGTCGTGCTGTTCTCCGTGAGTCGGTTCACTGAGCCGGTTCATGTGAAGCTCCGGTTCAGTATCATGGCGCTGCGCGTGCTGCGGGGGCTCCGCGCGGCGGGTTCGGTCCTGCGGGCCGCTCGGTCCGGGTCCGGGTCCGGGTCTGAGTCTGGACCTGGGACTGGGTCTGAATACGGGTCGGTTCGGTTCTGGCGGAGGGGCTTCGGTCTCGGCGCACGGAGCCGTGAGTAAAACACCGCACGCTCGTTTTGTTTCTGTACATTGTTTTGCTACTATTAGTATTACCGGTCAACCCACCGGGTTTCAAGTTCTCTGGTTCTCTAGTTGCCTCGTTGTATAGCACCGTGATCGGACCGCCTACTACAGCGCGCGGTCCTGTGACCTCTGTCCTAGTGACCTCCTGACCTCAGCCCCGCGTGACTCAAACAAACAAACAGCTATGAAGGGCAATCTGACCTCTTACCGTCATACCTGGATCTTCACTGATTTGTCCTCTGTGGGGATGGGGGCGGGGGAACAGAGGGACACTGGGACACTGGGACACTGGGATGAGGTAACAGAAGGACAAGGGGACAGAGGGAGCTGCAGGCCCGACTCTACTGGTCTGAGACCACCCCGAATGAAACGAGCTCTCTGATTGGTTAAGCAGCTCATTGTATCAGATTCACGAATTTATTAAGTTTCTGTTTTTAAACCAAAAATGTTAAACCAAAGTATCTGTGTATGTATGTCTGTATTTATTTATTTATAAATTAATGTTGTTTAAAGCATGATTTAATTCAAGTTGGTTATTGTTGAATTATTTCATTTATTATTTATTTTTATAAATTTAGAATTTTGAGCTCAAAAGGGCAGTGTGTGGGTGAGGGTGGAGCAGTGTGTGGGTGAGGGTGGAGCAGTGTGTGGGTGAGGGTGGAGCAGTGTGAGGCTGAGGGTGGAGCAGTGTGAGGCTGAGGGTGGAGCAGTGTGAGGCTGAGGGTGGAGCAGTGTGAGGCTGAGGGTGGAG
>JBBPCX010067809.1:0-12845 GCA_037974365.1 Hydrocynus forskahlii | reverse complement strand
GCTCGGTCCTTGGACCACTTCTCTTTTCTCTGTATACTGGTTCTCTTGGGGATGTAATAGCCTCACATGGCTTTTCCCACCATTTTTATGCAGAGGACACTCAGCTTACTCTGTTTCCCCTCCAGTGATGATCAGGTTTCGAACCGCATCTCAGATTGTCTGGCTGAAATCTCCTCTTGGATGATGGCCCACCACCTCAAGCTGAATCACAGCACACCTCAGCTTTTTTTAATCAAAGGGAGTCCATCACCAAGCCACGACCTCACAGTTCCTTTTGAGAACTCTGTTATTGTGTGGTAACCCGGGGTAAGAGCTCCCCAACAGTATTTATTTTGGCTGACTTTAAGTTTGTTTTTTACCCCTTGGATCTCTCGGACACAAAGAATGAAGAAAGGAACCAAACACCCCGATACTGATTTTAAATAGACCCTTTATTAAGCAGTCTCCATTCACAGTCCACATACAGTTTCTCCCCTGGTCTGAGGCTCCCACCCCACACACCCGTGCAAACACAGCAGAGCACCCCACACTAGGTCCCACAGCAATCTCGTTTTTAAGCTCACTGCACACACTCCTAGTAATAAAGAGAGCACGCAAAATACAGGCTTAAAGGAGAGGGAGAAACAAAGAAAGAAAGAAACATTCATTAACTAGAACGGGATTCACTTAGCAAACTAAAAAAAACAAAAACGAAACATCCTGGGCCTCGATTGCCACCCCGACACCCTGAAACCCCTGACTGGCAGCGCCACAGTCCCTCGTGCTCCGATGCACGATTCCAGACACGATACGGTTTCTTTTCCCTTTGTCCCTTGCTCCGCCTTGGATTCCTCTCGTCCATCCAACCCACCAGCCGCCGACACTCGCTGGGCCTCGTCCTTGGCGTCCTTCTCTGTCCGACACAACCACGAACCTCAGAAAACATACATGCACAGAAACCTTAGCCACTCGTCTCCCCCCTCGGCCAAAGACTGGCTCACACACACCCTAGGCAGCTTGGCCACTTTCCTGTATGCCGGCTGGGGATCGCAGAAGGTTTCCGTGCCTCTCCCTTTCGGCTGCGTTGCTCTGTCGGCCTCTTCCCACTACTGCTTGTTCTTGCTGCCTATGGGATAGAACAAAGAGACGCCGTCCTCACCGTGACTCGGCTCGCCTTTCCACCATCGCCAGCCTCAGACTCGGACTCTGGTACCTCAGTCCACTCATAGACCCGAATTTGGTGAGTCTGCTGTCTTCCAGTCGCTTGGGAGAATCTTCTTGGCCAACTTTCCCCCACAAAAGTCCAAGGAAACTGTGCACCCCGAAGCATGCCCCCCGCCATGCCCCAACCCCCAGACCAATCTTGGTGTCATGCTAGATGAAGAACTAAACTGGACTACTGCAACTCTCTACTGCCTGGATTTCCACTGATGGTAATGAGACATTTCAGCTGATTCAGATTGCAGCTACGAGGTTAGTCTTTAATGTTCCTAAATTCTCACACACTATGCCTCTACTATGAAACCCTCACTGGCTCCCTGTGGCCGCTCACATTAAGTTCAAAACCATAACACTTGCCTTCAAGGCCAAGAACAGACTTGCACCTCCTTATTTATCAGCACTGATCGAGCAGAGTCAATTCTCGTCCTCTCAGAGATTCAAGCACTGCTCGTCTTGAGACTCCGTTGCTCAAAAAAAGAGGAAGACATGCATCAAAACTCTTTTCAATCTCGGCCCCCAGTGGTGGAATGAACTCCCTCTTGCAATCAGATCTGCGGAGTCCCTCACTGTCTTCAAGCATCGTCTGAAGACACACCTCTGCGAGGAGCACCTTGGTGACTAACCAGTCCTCTCGTTTATTTCTTATACATCATTTTCTTTATGTTTAAAAAAACCTCAGGCCCTTACCCACTTAACTGTTTGTCCTTACTCGTGTATTAACCTCTGACTTTTTTCTTTTGACCGGGTTTGTTAAGGTGTGCAACTTAGCTGGCAGTAACTTGGTAAAAAGCAGGTGTTGGTATTAGTGTAGCCTTACAGGTATCAAGAACAGACATAGACGACTTAAGCACTGCTGTACGTCACTCTGGATAAGAGTGTCTGCTAAATGCCATGAACATAAATGTAAACTGGTAAACTGTTAACAGGATCATGGGCACTGAATTCTCACCGATGCATGTGGGGAGCAAAGGCTGGCCCATCTGGTCTAATCCCACTGCAAGTTAATGCTGGCTATAATGGAAAGGTGTCAGCTTGTAGTCTATAGAGCTGCGTTGTCGAAGAATTCCCATGCTGACCTGAAAGAGAGCATCAGAATTGGACCAAGGACCAATATAAGAAGATGGTCTGGTCTGATGAAGAGTCACTTAATTGATTTCTTACCCGAGGAACAAAAGGAACCAGGATGCACTATGCCACTTAGTTTATGTAGGGTAGTAGGAGCCTGATGACCACAAAGTTGCAGGTTCTAACCCCCTCACTTTCCACCGGCGAGACACTTAACCCTCAGTATCTCCATGGGGTCTGTCCCTGTAACTAATGATAGTAAAACTGTACCTTTAACTAATGATTTTAGGTCGCTCTGGATAAAAGCATCAGCCATATGTCCTCTTTACCAGGATGCCAGATACCACAGCATAGAGACTGAACCAGACCTCTATTTACATAATTTAGAGTGACATTCACCATTTGGTAACTGCCAAACAACATCAACAAGCATATAAAGTGAGTTTAAATTGTTAAATCGGTTACATCTTCTTGTGGGCTACAAGCTGCAAAAGGCTGGGAAAGCTTGAGTTAAAGTTTATGTACATGTACTGATTGACTAAATAAATAAAAAAAACTTTTTTTTGCAAGTCAGAGCTAAATGATTATAGCTAACTGTGGTATTTTCCCAAAGACAAAAGCAAACATTGCAACTGTTTGACCTCACAGCCTTTATGCAATACTATAAACAACTGTATCAGCTGGACAAAAGTCCAAAAGCCATTTTGCCTGATTTTTTGTGAGTCGTTGTGAATGTGTGTCTACTGTGTCTTGTTTCATTTTCTTGACATAAACAGAAACATATTTGTTTAGGTGGGGGATTTTCAAAAGTTTTCTTGTGATCTTGGTTATGGTTAGGGATAGACTGCGGTAAGGGACAGGTTTTGGTTTGAACAGAACATCTGTATCATCGGCACAACACGTAAGATATTCATTTCTACTAACAAAACATGTTAGACATGATTTGTGCAGTGGGTGGCTACTACTTGTCACCTAAATGATTACTTATTACCACTCTTACCCAAAAATGGACAGGAAAAAGAGACTTGCCCGTCCGCTTTCTCTCCCCATACATTACAAAGGAGACTCGACCACAAAAATGTATTTTTTCAAAATATGAATACACATGCACTACAGTGGATATTGCTTGATGTTTTGCCAATATTTCAGAAATTGTAGAGTATTAATAGTAATAAGAACTAGAAAATGTAGAAGTAATAAAAAATATAAACTAGAAGATGCATTACTGCAATAAAATTCAATTCAATTAAACCTGCAATCACACTAATTAGACCTCAGCCATTCAGACCTCGGACAGTTTTAGGTAAAACTAAATTATTTGAAAAATACTCTGGGCATTAATAATCTGGGTCTTGAGTGTGTTGTAAGCAGGGTCGGCTTGGGACAAAAAAACGGCCCTGGTATTTTGGGGTAGATCGCCCCAAAGCACATACAAGTACACACAGCACCCATCTTTGCACTCTCATGAATCCATCAACCAACAAAGTAGTTCTCAATAAAAGTAGTATTCAATAAAAGTAGTATTCAATAAAAGTAGTATTCAATAAATTGTGAACTTACCCTGTCAAAAATGATAAAGCTGAATCTTGTAATGAATACTTGGGGAAAAAAGAGAGGGCATTCTGTATGCGCGTGTGTGACAGAGAGAGAGAGAGAGAGAAAGAAAGAGAGAAAGAGAGAGAGAGAGAACTGCTCACAGTTAATGTTGATGAATGGTGGTTTAAAAAATAATGTTCTCAATTTCAATGAGACGATTTAGTTCAGCATGGTAGGCATAAAATAACTGAAAGGTCTATTGTTTTAGCCAGTGTACACAATGTGTTATAAATAGCCGTTCTCCTAGTGGTAACACTGATGATATTATTATGTACGGCGTGGAGTTTCAGCTGGATGTAAATAAAGACGATGGACTTGAAAATACCGACTAGTAATTTTTATTGAGCAAAAGAAACCTAGAACTGGGGAAGAGATCAGCTCTAATCTCTCCTCCCGCCACACTGGAACCCGCTCCCCCTTCACATTATCAGCCCCTCCTTCTCAGAGGACGCAACACCAAAATAAAAGTCAGTGACAGAAACATGCAAAAATAGAATACAATGAATATTAAACAAACAACTTCACATTAGTTACCCTGTGGGAAAAGAAACGTCCACATTTTCAACATACAGAAAGTAACAATGTCCTTAAACCGGACAAAACAAGGTGCAGATTATTTTTGCAATATAACCCAAATTTGCAATAAACACAATACATGGTGTGTATGTGGACTGCAGCAAAGGTTCTAAAACAAATAACAGAAAACGATTTTTTTTTTTTTACTTCACAACATAATCTTTAAACCTTGCAGGCAATTTGACGGTCTAGGGTCTAGCATACCCTGCAGAGTCATAGCTTTAGGACGGTCCACGTTTGGGGATACAGCGTCCATGTCATCAGGCTGTGTGACATTAACCTGTCCAGTGTTTTGAGTTAAGTGCAGTGGGGACTGCCCCAAAAGCAAAGGCCTAGCTGAACTCCAACTAGGGACCTCACCAGTAAAGACAACAGAAGGCAAGTTCTCCTTGACAGCAAGTGTAGAAGAATTAGAAGTACTAGTGGGTACTTCCCTTTCAACAGGCTGTACTATGGGAGCTGATGCATCTGAGACTGTTTGTCCAAGCTGATAGGCGGAAGACAGTTAAGGTTTAAGACGGTTATGATGTACCACTTGCGCTGTCTTTGCAGGAATTCCTTTTGGCTGAATAGCATACAGTACAGAATGATCATCATCAGACTGAACATTTTCTGTTACAATGTAGGGTCCTTTCCAACGTGGGGCCAGTTTACATCGGGAATGAGCAGGATCATTCAACCAAACCAAGTCTCCAACATTGTATGTGGTATATTTGACCTTTTTGTCATATTGAGCTTTTTGCTGCTCATGGGCATGTTCCTGATTCTCCTGACGGAACTTGAAAGCAAACTGCAATTTCCTGTAGAGAGCTGTAGCATACTCTGCTGGGGTGCCGGCAGAGGCACTGGAAGCTTCAGAGGGACAAGGGAATAGTAAATGCACAGGCAGTCTAGCTTCACGTCCATGAACGAGGAAGAAAGGGGTGTATGCAGTGCTGCTGTGTACACTAGTATTATAAGACAACTGGACTGCCCTTAACATAGTATCCCATGGCTCTGTTTGCTGGTACAGACATTTGCTCAACTGGTCTTTCAGGGTGCGATTAAATCTTTCGATTAAACCATCTCCCTCAGGATGACAAGGAGAAGTCCTGGTTTTGGTGACACCCAACTTAAAACACAACTCCTTAATTAAATCTGCCTCAAACTGATGGCCTTGATCTGTATGAAGACATTCAGGAACACCATGCTCCGTGACATTCTGTTTAAAAATACATTGTGCCACCGTTGCAGCTCTTTGGTCTTTCACAGGGTACAAATTTCCATCCTGCAACTGCAGTCTATCAATCTTTTGCCAGTATACTTTGAGCTCTGCTGAACCTTTAGAGCCCAAGCTGCAGGTCTCCTTCCATCCATCAACCACTCACTCACCGTCCTTAGTGTGCCATCATCTTTTTGACACTGTGCAATGTCAACTGATAAGGTCTGAGAAAGGTCTATGGTAGCATAAGCGGTAAGAGGGGCTGTGATTAAAGAAGTTTCCGACCTTCCTGACAATGAGGGATTAGAAGTAAGCTGAGGAGTGGCATCACTTTCTCGGGCATCTAGATAGTGAGTCTGCATTTGTGTGCTTAGCGCCATTCCTGTGTTTTATGACCCAGTTGTACACATCAAGCTCCAATGCCCAGCGTGCCCTACGCCCTGTTGGATCTCGGTCGATAGGCATTTTCTTTAACCCTAACAATGGGCGATGATTGGTCACAGTTACAAAGGGGCACTCTTGCAAGTAATGTGAGAAATGTCTAACGGACCAAACAATAGCCCACCATTCTCTGTCAAAAGTGGACCAGTTGCGCTCTGTTGCACTTAGCACATGACTGGCATAGGCTACTACCTTTTCGACCCCATGTTGTTGTTGTGCAAGAACGGAACCAATGGCATGGTGTGATGCATCCGTATACAGAATAAAAGACTTGCTGAAATCAGGGTAGGTAAGGATAGGTTGAGAAGATAGAGCACGCCGGGAAATGCTGAAAAGTGTCCTCGCATTGTTCACTCCATGCGAATGTGGCATGACTGTGTAAAGGGGCTGCCTTTTCCTCGAAGTCCTTGATAACGCGCCTATAGTAGGAACAGAGGCCTATGAAAGATCTAACCTCTGTAGGTATAGTTGGACGAGGCCAGTTCAGTACTTTCTCAGTCATTTTAGGGTCTGGTTGAATGCCATCCTTTGAAACAACATGTCCTAGAAAAAGTACAGACTGCTTGAAAAACTGACACTTTTGAGGATGGAGTTTGAGGCCAGCTTGCCGTAATCTACCAAACACTTCAGACAGATCGTGAATGTGGTCTTTAAAGGTCTTACTAAAGACTATTATGTCATCAAGATATACTAGAGTCTTGGACCAATGGAGGCCACGGAGAACAAGCTCCGTCAATTGCTGAAATGTTGGGGGGCATTAGTAAGGCCCATTGGCATGACCTTAAAATGATAGAGGGAATCACCTGTAGTAAAGGCAGTTTTCTCCTTGCTAGCATCGTCCATTTGAATCTGCCAGTAGCCACTGGACAAATCTAGAGTGCTAAACAAGGTGGCTCCAGAAAGGGCATCTGCATTGTCATCCACACGTGGAAGGGGGTGTGCATCTTTAATAGTAACTGAGTTCAAACGTCTGTAATCGATACTAAATCTGTAAGAGCCATCCTTCTTACGGACAAGTATCACTGGGGAGGCCCATGGGCTACAACTAGGCTCAATCAAGTCAGCATCAAGAAGTTTCTGTACTTGGTTATCAATTTCCTTTCGAAGGACAGGTGATGTACGGTATGCTCTCTGACGCACAGGGGACGTAGAGGATGTCTGTATGCAATGCTTAATCAAATCAGTTCTACCTAGATTGGCAGAGGTAGTGCTAAAGACATCACAGTTCTCTTGTAGGAGGGAGGTAACCACGTCTACCTCACTGGGAGTAAGAGTGTCAGTGCCCATGTGAACATCAGGTATTTGGCATGAAGGGTTTGGCAGGCTAACCTGAGCCACAAGACTATCCACAGGCCTATGGAAATCTGAAGGCACGTTACGTACTGCGTAGAATTGACCTAATTGGGTTTCTTTGGGCAGCTCAATGTCTTGGTGTGTAGGATTAAGTAGATGAAATACAGTGAGTCCATTTTCAACAGTAGAGAAGCTATGAGCAACAGCTAAGTCTTTATCAATTGTCACATTCGGTGACCATTGTTTCTGACTTCTTGTTTCTGACGAACATGCTACGGAGGCAGGAACAGCAATCTTCATTGGGGGGGGGGGGACTAAGACCTGTGAGAGCAAGAACAACTTGCAGCAAAAAGGCACTGCATGTGAGGAACTGAGAAGGGAAATTTTATTGAACATAAAAGTACCACAGGCTGTGTCCACTGCGGCACCATGTGTTTTGAAAAAGTCCCACCCAAGAAAGACATCCTGTCTATAGTCTCTTACAACGTGCATGTTCATATTGAATGTGCGTGACCCAAGACGTAATGTGACAGGTAACGAGCCTAAAATGTCTAATTGTTGTCCTGTCAGAGTGTGTACCACCTGGAAACTTTTCAGTAAGGGTTGATGTTTTAATGCAGGGATGCTTTGATGTAAAGACTCACTAATCATCTTTAGCACTGTCAGGAACAGGGGATCTTTGATGATAGGCGAAGTGACGGTCAGGAGATGAGACTGAACTGGTGTAATGAGACTTGGGCTGCGTCAGCATAGTAACAACAGACTGAAGCTTGTCTACTTTGAGATGGAGGTTGCTGAGGTGTGCTGCAAACATATGGGCAGACTCTGTTGTGAGGCTGTGTACTGCAGCATGTTGAGGAGTACCAGATGCTGGCAGAAAAAAGTCTCAGTGGCTGTGGAACGTACCCACTCACACCGACCAGCTACTTTAATGGCTTCTTCAAGTGTAGTAACACCAAACTCATACAACTTAATTTGCAATGCAGGTTCAAGTCCAGCTGTAAATCTCCGCAAAATTTCACCTTTTATGGACGATCCTCCATAATCTGGAAAAGCTAGGTGAACAAGGCGGGTCAATTCAGCAGCATATACTTCCAGTGGCTCATTACTCAGACGCGGTCTGGCATTCAAGTAAGTTTGAAATATTCTAAGCAGCTGTTTTTGATCAAAAACGGCAGCCAGTTTGCTACATGTGGTGTCATAAATCAGCTTTTATGTCGTCTGCCAAACTATCCCAGTAACTGAATGCAGCGCCCGCCAATCTTGAAGGAAGGACTTTGGCAAGCTGAGGTTTGTCCATACCTGAGGTCTCACAGCATATTTGAAAACGAGGAGCCCACTGAGAAAAACTTTCATTGCTGTCCCCAGTGAAGTAAGGGGGTAAAACAGCTCTGAAGTGCACGTGCAGGTTTGCTCCATTGTCCTCTGCCATGTTTCAAAAGAGTCAAGTAAATGGAGTGTTATATCAGTTCAATCCAGCAAAGTATTTTATCGATAAAGGTGGTCGGCAGGATAGATTTAGGGTGGTGAAGGTCGATGAATAATTTTTTTTTTTTAAGGCTTATTTGCAATGCTGTCTCCTTTGAGTCCGAGGCTATGTGCAATTACAGAAGTCCGCCATAGGAGGGAGTAACGTGCACACGTGTCAGAAAAGTGAGCGCTGTTCAATCCTGGCAAAAAGCCAACTTCAAACAGTCGCGTTGCAAACGTCTTCTCTTTCTCTCTTTCTTTTTCCGAAATAAAATGAAAGAAACAAATAACTGAACGTGAAATCAAAACTCACACGATGGTGAAAACAAAAAACTGCTCTAAAATTATAAATAGTCTGTCAGAATACAGTCCATGTATTTGAAATGGTATGTAAAGCAAAACACGTCTCAGTCTAAATTAATCCACCAGTACAACTGATCCAGCACGTTGAAAGGGCAGTGATAATCATATATTGCACTCTTCGTCACCATACCAGTCCAACAGCAACTTCTCCAAAGATGCTGAAGACAACCACTGCTGCCACCAATAAATATGTACGGCGTGGAGTTTTAGCTGCCCGTGGATGGATGTAAATAAAGACGATGGACTTGAAAATACCGACAACTAGTAATTTTTAAGAAACCCAGAACTGGGGAAGAGATCAACTCTAATCTCTCCTCCCGCCACACTCTAACCCGCTCCCCCTTCACATTATCAAATAAAAGTCAGTGACAGAAACATGCAAAAATAGAATACAATGAATATTAAACAAACAACTTCACAATTCGATTATTTCACCCGTGTTCAGAAATGAAACAAGACAAACTAGCACGGCTGTAAAACAATTGTTTTATTGGTGTGTTATCACCATACCTTTGCAAACAGCTAGTTTATATACCACCACTAGCTGTCTGGTATGGCATAGATTTACCAAGAGTGGTTAATGCTTCCTTTACTCATAACTTAGCCTAAGTGTTCTGAAAGCAGTCCAGTTTACTGCAGGTTCACTGCCGCCGCTGCCACCATCATCAGCTGATGAAGGTGCAGCAGCAAAAATGTCTGTCATTTTGGCACATTTGGCAGCGTCTACCTGAAGTGCCATTTTTTTTTTCTTTCGCAGTTTCTCTGTGCCACCTTTACGTTTTCTCTCCATCTCATCCACTGACACGGCACACTGGCACAGAGCCAAAACAGGGGGGAGTTTAAAGATATGATTGGTCCAGTCCCCCCCCAGTAAATAAAAGAACCAATGGGCCACAGAGGAGTGTTTCAGGGGCCGGTCAGAAAACAAACTCCTGTTCTGACTTTTTTGATGAATGCATTACACAGGGAGAGGGACCAAAGTGAAAGTGGTGGTGTTTATAAAGTTGACTGGGCCAGACCAGTGTAAGTCGGGCTGATCTACGAGTCTTATGGGCCAGTCAGACCAATAAATAAATAAATAAATAAATGAATAAACTGTGTCTGCCCAAATAGACTTCGGGAAAATACACCAGATGGTCACCCTGGTTGTAAGGATACATTAATATTAGAAACCAATGAGTGTAAAGCATTCAGGTTTAACGGTTAACCTACATAACATGCGTAACTGACACACTGTTGTTTACAAGTAAAAGGTAAACCAAAAAGCAAACAAAGTGACAAACCTTGCAGTGTGGAAGCATCTTCAGTTGTTGCAGTGGGGCACTCCCCTCTACAACTATTGTTTAGATTTACACTGGCAACTCCTTTATATAAATCTTACTTACTCAGGATTACTGACCACCTTTTGTGCCACAGTACTGTTGTTCTTTTTTTATTAGTGTGATTACATTATTTTTCTTAGGTTTTATTTTATTTTTTATTTCACCCACTTTTTGGTGCTGCTTCTTGTTGGAGCCTATTTTAAGTTTTGGCAAATGACAAAACATCCATTAATATCCGGTGTGTTGCCCTAGTACACAACTAATCTATTATTCCACCCATTTTTTTAGTCACTTCTCCTGACACGTCATCGGATCCCACCCTGTTGTACTTCAGCTGATCAGGAGCAGAGTACTGAGCATTTAAAAATGACATTTTTGTGGTCAAGTAATGTAAAAAGCGGTGGGGCATATCGCCTTAACAGTCTACATGGGAGAGCAAGCATTTTGGCGTCACAACTGTGGAAGTTGCAAGATAAAATAAGATAAGATAAGTGTTAGTGGTGCGAAGCTCAACAACCGACTCATAAACTTACTAAAAGACACTAAGCTCAGGTCAGTTATGAAAAAGACACATCACTGTCAGACGATCAGGGGCAGAGTATTGATCATTTAACAAATCAATTCATGTGATTGAGTCTCCTTTGTAGTGTGTGGGGAGAGAGACAGGATGGTCGAGTCGCCTTTAAAATGTGTGTCCGAGAGAGTCTGTGATGTCACAGGTATGGGGGCCGGAAGAGGACAAAAAGTGAAAAAACAAATGTGGAGGAAAAAACGCGGCGCAAAACACACAGACTTCAAAACACACAGACTTCAAAACACTAAAAGTTAGAAATAAAAACAAGACGTGTGTCACTGTTTGTGGTGGTTTAATTAAAAATAATCAGCTTGAGAATGCGGCTACATACGCTTTTAGTTGTCCTTAACCATAAATGACTTGATAAGAGCCTGCACGTTCACAACCCCCAAAGTGTATTCATTAAAATGATTCATGATTCATAAAAATATTTTTGGGGGTACATACACACACTTGCCTATATCATTCAAGTTTTTGAGTAAAATATGTCATTTCTGACACTGTATAACAAGCTGCTATCTATGAAATTGAAGTATGGCATTTAGCTAACACAGAAACAGTCATTTTAAGTGTGCATTTTCTCAGAATGGTCTGTTTTATTGGGTAAACAGTGTGTCACACAGTGTCAGAAACTACATTAGCAAGTCTGTTTGAGACGAGTGTATTTTGATTAAGGTATTCCGTTTGCACATTGCTTCATGAATGATCATAAGCTTCCATCACTTTGTAGCTAACACAGCCTTGAGTAAAAGTTGTTGAGCAGACGCATGCTTTACTGAGAACAAATAAATAAATCTTGAGGCTTGAAGCTCAAGTCCAGAGTCAAGTCCCAAGTAAATGCAAGTGAGTTTCAAATTAAATCTGTGTCAATACAGGCAAGTCCCAGTTTCTGAATACTGCATCCTGAACAAGTCAGCATACATTCTTCAGCAAATGTAATGCCACTTTTTACGAAGAATGTTTCCTGTCATTTTCTTGTACTTTCCCATATTGGAGATTTGACATTTTGTTCTGAAAGCATCAAGATGGTAAATTATTTTCATTATTATTTAGATTTTCAAAATAAAAAGCATGTGCTGATTAAGGCATTAAAGCATCCCTTACTTGTTAGTTTATTACTTTAGTTTCGTGTCAAAATTACAAAACTAAAGAAACAAACCTCACACTAAATATTTCTTTGCTGCTTGACTACATGAAAGGGAGATGCAATTTTGATTTCTGGCCAAACTCTCAGTTTGAGTATAGCCCACACCAGTGTGTGCACTGAAATTATTACAAAATATCAGTAAAGACGCAAACTCTTTTTCTCCCGGCCCCGATTCTTCACCTCAAACTCGCTGACCTCACCAGTAAAGCCCTGACGCTTTCTGCCAGGTCAGCGCTCCGCCCTTCAAGCAGAAGCACAGGTCAGCTGCGGCTTTAAACAATGTGACTCAGACGCTGCCTGTAAGTGGGGTCAAAGAAGAGGACGGGTCTGCTCTAGCAGAGGGCTGCGGACACAGATCCTGTCATTTATACCAGCACCATGTGCTGAGGACGCCACTTTTCAGCAGTTTTCTCCACTCCTCCCTGCTTTGAGCTACTTCCCCTTGGTCCTCTCAGGAAATGTGAAGGGACACAAGGTGCCTGGACCAGCTCTCCACTAAAGAGAAACTTCCTGTTTTTCAGTTTTTCCTTTGTTTCTATAGAATAATAGAATAAAAGGGTTTTTACACACACACACACACACACACAAACACACACA
>JBBPCX010067808.1:0-12845 GCA_037974365.1 Hydrocynus forskahlii | reverse complement strand
GAGAGAGAGAGAGAGAGAGAGAGAGAGAGAGAGAGAGAGAGAGAGAGAGAGAGAGAGAGAGAGAGAGAGACAGAGAGGGAGAGACAGAGAGAGAGAGCGAGCCCAGGGCAAATGGTTAAAGAGACAAAAAAAATAAAAATTAAAAAACAGAGTCAGCAGCCATCTCAAAGCCTTTTTGCAAATTTCACAAAAAAGAAAAAAAATCTCTGTGTTAGTTCGGCCTCAGCAGCACCCCCTCTGGTGCAACTCTGCCACAGGCGTATGACATGGGTCAGTACTAGAGAATGAAGCCATATTACAATACACCAATCAGTTAAGTACTGTTACAGCCTCCTGATCATGACGTCCACCTGAACACACAGAAGACTGAAATACGAGAAGTAAACAGTAAATTAACCAGGTTGTTCGCCCTCGCCGACCTACCTTTAGTTACAGTTAGCTGTCTTTTCAGCTGTTTCAATCCAAAATGAACAGTAATTTCTGCAGTAATGCTGATTTATGAGGGTTTTAGTGATATACTAACAGCAGGTTAATAATAAGTCTCTGCTTCTCCTTTTTTAAAATGACGGGAGCAATCCCATCCATCCCCATTTCTCAGATTTGAATGAGGCGTAGAATTATCTGAAACCAGCAGGGTGTTAGTCTTTAATGATGATTTCATTGTTTAATGGTAGAATAAACGCTTTTCAAAGACTTTACAGGCCCAATTGCCTCTGAACAACCCAACAGGGTACAGTTTCAGACGTGGGTGAAGGTTAATCACTGTTACAGCACTGATGGCCCTCACTTCTATTTCACCTGTATCTTTCACCCTCAGTCACTCATGCACAAGCCAGCTGGTGCAGGAGACAAGGACATAAAGACTATGGGAGACACACACAGATAATGGAACATGGCCTGTTTACTAATGTTTTTTTTTTTTAATTAAAATAACTTACATTTCTGTTGTTGCACAAAACATATAAATTCAATCCCTTTAAACGACCTATGTCTATTTGCGCTAGGCATGGGTTGAAGACAAAAGTATTGGGACACACCTATTTGTCAGGGTTTGGGCTAGACCCCTTACTTCCAGTGAAGTTCAATCTTAATGCTTCAGCATAGCAAGATATTTTGGACAACGTCATGCTTCCAACTTTGTGGACACAGTTTGGGAAAGAACCTTTTCTATTCCAGCATGACTGTGCACTGGGCTCTGTAAATTAAGCTCCATAAAGACATGGTCCTGACTTCAACCCCATCCAAAACCTTTGGGATGAACTGGAATAGAGATTGTGAGCCAGACCTTCTCGTCCAACATCAGTCTCTGACCTCATAAATGCTCTACAGAATGAATGGACACAAATTCTCACAGAAGCTCCAAAATCTTGTGGGAAGCTTTCCAAGAAGAGTGGAAGCTGTTGTAGCTGCAAAGGGGGGACCAACTCCATATTAAAGACTGTGGGTATAATGGTCAGGCGTCCAAATACTTTTGTCCATATAGTGTATGTTTATTTCAAAAACATTCGAAGGCTTAATTTTTTTTTTCTTAAATTCATGAGCTGTCACTGATTTCAAGGACCCATGGGAACCGTTTAAGGAAGAAAAACTCTGCAAACTGTCTAATCATGTAAACACAAGTATTTTGTTCAAACTTGTTTGAAGACAGCTTAAAAGAAAACTGGCTAGCCCGAAACTACACAGGCCTTCTAAAGTCTGTGCCTGCGCTCCCAGCCAAATGTTTTGGCACAAACAGATTTTCTACATTTGCATGTCACTCCCTTAATATTTACTAAAAATACACTCAACATTCAAATAAACCTTCAGTATTTTCAACATTTGATTTCCAGCTCATTGCTGGAACAAACTGCCCATTTACTATCAGATCTGCACCGACTGTAGCCAGCTTCAAAAAACTGCTAAAAACAGCACTATTCTCCTCTGCCTTCCTCTAAATATTTGCACTTTTACTGCACATTACTGCACTTTTAATGTTCTTTTATGTGTTCTTTTACATCTTTTACCCCTCTCATTATCTTGTTTTATTTTTCGCTAATTTTTCTTTATCCTTATTTTAATTTCCATTGCTGTAAAGTACATTGAATGACCTTCTGTGTATGATAATGTGCTATATAAATAAACTTGAACTTGAACTTTGTACAACTTTCCAATGCTTCATAAGGATAAAAATCTGCGGTTTATGAAATAAAAGGATAAGCACCTAAGGCGTGCCAAAACTTTTGACTTGCAGTGTAGATGTCGGTCACCTAATGTGGAGCACTGGGGTGTGTGTGTGATCAAATCGCTGCATCCCAATCTATTCAATTTGCTCAGGAATGAAAGAGGAGAGGAGGCTAGGGGTCGGCTCTGGAATCCCCCCCCCCAAACTAATCTAAGTCACAAGACCTACCCAGAGTGCCCAGGTCTTTCTTCTTTTTGGGTCCGGTCCTAACCCGCTGACTGACCCCCATCACTGGCTGCACGGCGGCCCCCTCTGCCGCCGCGGGGAGGGACTTTGTCTTTTCTGCCGTCTCCGTCCTGCCTGCGGTGGGCACCAGGGACGAGGCCAGGGTCACTGGAGTCGCTGTTTCAGGGGAGCTTTCATCTGTGGGTCAGAGGATCATTTGCCTGAATACACATTCAGACAGGATTTATGAGACATAAAGTGAGTCAGTTTTTGTCGCTTTGCTAGACACATTCTTTTTGAACTACAGTGGAAGACACTCCATCGGTCGCTATCTGTCTGTGTCCTGTATTGTAAAATGTCTTGGCTGATTAAAGAACAGGGCCTTCAGTATTTACTGTAGATCTACAGAAAGAACACCAAGAACGAACACGGATCTTGCCAAGTAGGACTTGATAAGCAAAAAAACCCCTCAAAACAGTGATGTCTTTGTTGTCATTACTGTCTGCAGCCTTGTCTTATCTGGTATCCAAGACAAAGCTGGGATTCAATTTCACTGCGTGAGCAGTTTTTAGTTAAAATAGGCCACCAAGTCCCTCAGAGGACAGTGGATCTTCAGTACAATCATATGATCTTTTCAGAACTAATACTGCAAAGAGCTGCAACACGTAAAGAAGCCCTCAAACCTACGGAGTCTCAAACTGGCCCTCAAAGACCCTCAGATGGTTCAGATTTATGCTCCTACCAAATCTGCAACACATTCGGACAAATCTGGACCATCTGGACTAGGGCTGATCAGCTGGAAAATGTCTTCTTGTGATCTTGCTGACCAAAGATTGCGATTTAAATGCAATTACTTTCAATAAGTTAAGCTCCAGGAAAAAGTTATAAAAGGCTTGTTTTAGGGTCAGCTTTTGGTCAAAAATATATTTTAGGGCCCAAAAATATATGCAGAATGCTCAGAGGCAAACTATTTCCCAAATAAATACATTTTTTTCTGATTTTTTTCAGACTTATCTCTTTATAATCAACATCACCTAAAAAAAAACAAAAAAGATGCAAGCAGGTTCACTGGTTGTTCTGGAGAGTAAAAGAAATGCTTATATTTTCAATGTAAAAAGAAATAATCATTCAGCCCTAAGCTCAGGGTGTATGAGGACCGTCGCTCTAACCCATCACTGTTTGTTTTCCTGCACTCTGTAAGCATCTGGCCTGACTGGAACATCTTCATGCTCCAGATGATTTTTTTCTAGGTCACATCGTAGGTTGACTAGTGCGATTCTAATATTATAATGATGTATTCATAAAACAGTATTCAGTACATGCTTTGTAATAACATTCTATAAAACAGTGTTGTTCTTGTTCCCACACTGGTAGAAATATACTGTGTAAGGTTTCCTTTAGCATCACTTTAAGAGAAAAAAAAAACAGAACAAAGACAGTCCAATCAAGTCAAGCACTGTCAGGTTCTCTTAGTATAGAGCAGCACAACTTATTAAGAGGGGCTTTATTCATTCTAGCCAAAAAATAATTTGACATTCTGTGATTTATGTGGTAAACATTATGATAGACTTTTATCCAGCCCACCCAGCACCATTATTCAAGGGTTTTTTTTTTGTTTCTGCATAATTAATGAGTAAACATCAGAGTGTTGTGATGAAATGGGTCACGGTGGGGAAATCTGCCAACTCCTTTATATTTGCTGATTTCTTTATAGTGAGGTTGATAGTGGTCAGGATGTCTACACAAATATTTCTCTTTTATTTACAATTCAAAAAAACCAGTGGACCTTTACTGTCCTTTTTTGTTAAATACATAATGCTGATGTACTGGTAGATCTAAAAAAAAAAAAGTTTTCTTTGGGGATTATTTTACAATGTTCTCCACCTTGAGTGGGTATAAAACAACACATTTTAGGTCAAAATGATCGGAAAACTACTGTAAAATTGATGTCTCGGGCATCTAGTAGTGTATTCATGACCTTTTCATGAAATAACCTCCATTTGTGTCACAAAAAAAATCATTTAACTGTAAGTTGTTTATCTATTGTATTTATACCCAGTATTTGTGTATATAGCATTGTGTATTTTATTGGTTTTTATACTGATTATTTATTTTATTGGCTTTAATTTGATTTTTAATTTGTAATTTGCCATTACTTTTATTGTTCGACAGCAAAAAAAGATGTGCCAAGATGTGCCAAAAGATGTGCCAATTATACATATATATATATATAATTGTAGTTCATTCTACAGCTCACTATGTTATTAAATGGCTCATATCAATACAAAAATAATAGTTTTGTCTTCATGTGTCTGTGCAGTCATAACATAGACAATTTCCTCCTGGATCTGTTTCTAATTTCGAAGTAGAGAACGCTTTTAATGGCACCCAGTCCTTCAGACGTCTGGTTCCATTCACCACCTTTGTGAATAACTACAAACCATTTTAAATGACTGTTTACATCTCAGCTAAAATCAGTGGAATGCGCCGTTAGCAGACAAGCTGAGCAAACACAAAGACTCTCGAGCGCTTGCCTTTGAGGAAACTGCTACACGCAACGGGGCAAATGTTTTGCTTTAAAAAAAGTCAAGGCTACGCCTGACAGCTTTAACCACTCTCACGTTGGGGCCAAAACCAGATCAACAACTCCACGACTTTTTCCACCCCTGCCCCGTCTCCTCAAACTCTTTTTAAAAAGTTGTTTACCAACTCCTCTGGAGTTACACCCTGCATGAGTTCAGAACGGAGACCAGCCAATCATCTGCTGTCTCTGTGGAAAGTGTGCCTCGCTCAGCCAGTCAGAAGCAACAAGGTCTTCCTTTGGGACTCACACAGCTGCTAAATAAGTTTCCTTGTGCATGCCTGGTGTGTGTCTTTGTCTCTGAATGGAGGCCAAGGAGGGCCAGGCCTGATGTTTTTGTTTAACTTGATCTTTCTTGGTTGACACAAAAGGTTAAGGGCAACAGAAAAAAATGTCATTTCACACAAAGGCTGACCAACTGGCCCACTAAACTCAATCAGATCAGGGAATTTTCTCTGAAGTCCTCACTGCCCGAATCCACCGGCCTGCCTCTGTTTAGTGAAGCCTAAGGCTCTAGCTTTAACTGTTGGCCAAATAAGGGGCTGCAAGAAGATGAACCGCAAACTATGGACAAAAGTATTGGGACATACCTGTTTTTCAGGGTTTGGGCTAGACCCCTTACTTCCAGTGAAGGACAATCTTAATGCTTCATCCTACCAAGACATTTTGGACAACGTCGTGCTTCCAACTTTGTGGACCCAGTTTGCGGAAGATCCTTTTCTTTTCCACATGACTGTGTCCAAGTGCACAAAGCAAGCTCCATAAAGACATGGCTGGATGAGTTCAGTGTGGAAGAACTTGACTGGTCCTGACCTCAACCCCATCCAGCACCTTTGGGATGAACTGGAGCGGAGATTGCGAGCCAGGCCTACAGTCCAACATCAGTGCCTGACCTCATAAATGCTTTACAGAATGAATGGGCACAAATTCCCACATAAACTCCAAAATCTTTTGTTATGGGGGGACCAACTCCATATGAAAGCCTATGTATTTGAATGCAATGTCATTAAAGTCCCTGTTGGTGTAACGGTCATGCGTCCCAATACTTTTGCTCATATAGTGTAGTTCAGGTGCAGCCTGCTGAGCTGATGCGATATGGACTCAGAACTTTCAGGCCTTAGAATAAGAGCGTTTACTCTGAGGAGAAGCCTCCTGAAACATGTCATGTCCTTGTAGTGTTTATGCAGAACAGGAGTTTCAGAGTGAAGTGAAGATATTGTGGTGTAGAGCAATGAACGAATTTAGAATCAGCACATGCTGTGAAACGTCTGGGAACAAGATACTCCCAATCAATCAACACGCTCAGACTTAATTAAAACGACATCTAGTTTACACCAGGTACTCTTGATATAATGAGAGAATTTTATTTTTTACATTCAGAAGTTCTTAGTTAAGATGGAGAACTTGTAGAGAAAATGCAGACTTTAACCAGTACAACAATTGCCATTGCAAGTAGGAGACAGTTATTGTTATGCACATATGTTACATAGTTGCAACATATATCAGAATAACATAAATACAGTCCATTTAATCCATATTTAGAATCTAAGCAGCAAAAGACTTACAGTCTGGACTGCTCTTTAAACTAGCCTCAATACAGATCAGCCAATATATAAGGTCAGCCTGATATAATTTGCATATTTCAATGCTAAAGGATCATCAACAAAAACAAATGGTTCTTCTAAAGAAATATTTAAAGGTTGAAAGAGTCACGTACAAACGAATTTGCTACCTAAAGCAACTACACAAACCCCATAAGTGTACCTTAAAGGAAAAAATAAAAAGCCAAAAAAAAAGGTACAGATTTTTCAACTACGCATAAGTTAACTGCATATGAATCGCAAAGTAAAGTGGTGATAAATCATGACTCCTAAGGGTTATCAGGCTAATTACTTACAAAGCAAAGCCTCTTTATGGACTGTAATTTTGCAGACATGATGAGGCCCAACAATTACTTTTTGCAAACATATTTATAGAAAATATTCCTAAAAACTGCATTGCTCATATCTGTGTGCAGGAATATTTGCACAATTTTAGGATGTTAAAAATTGCCCTATATATACTCTGTAAAATTGCTGTGTACATGTATATAGCTGAGCTGACAAACTCTATTCTGACTTTAATGGATCTGCTTTACCAGCTACAGAGTGGACTGTGACGTAGAGAAGTATTGAACAGGGCTAAAATGGCTACCTTGGCATGAGTCAATGGCACACTCTTCTCTCCGGAGCGAACCATCTGTTCCGGAAACGTAGCACCAGGGCCCGTCCGAGCCGTCTGGGTTACGGCAGTAACTATGGTCCCCAACACCTGAAGAGAAAAGGACATCGTTTTGAACAACACATTTAAAGATAAAGTTTAATAAAACATGCCTGTCTGACCTATATAGAGGCCAACATGAAGATGGACATCAATTATTCATTTGCCTTTCCTGATGGAACAGAGATAGAATGAGGGTTAAATATCATAAACAAATGTGCTTTTTTTGTTGGGGTGTGTGTGTGTGTGTTTCCATCCCACCTCTCTTATAAACAACAAAAATCTGATGACTGGCCCGTTCTATTATTAACACTGATATCAATGTACATATTGATTATTGAATTATAAGAACCATTTGAGATCATAAAAATAGACATACAAAATGTGTTCTCTATGTTTACTATATACCATACAGGCCCAAAAGCTTGCATACTTGCATTACACTGCAAACGTTGCATGTTTAAACCGGTTTATTCAACTTTTTCTCTGGAATGAAATATATTAACAAGATTGTTTGTCCCCCTGTAGCTGCAGTAACAGCCTTTGCCCCTCTGTAAATTAGATATTGAAACCTTGCAGTGATTATTTGATTGCGTTCAGTCACAAGAGCACTAGCAATGTCAGATACTAATGTTCTAGATCACAAAAACAGTCCAGTTCATGCCAGAAGTCTGTCTGACTCTGGTGTCCTCAGGTTAATGTACATGCTACTCTTTTCTATGGAGATTATAAACTTTATGTTTGCAAATGAAAACGTGGCAGCAATGGGTGCACACCTTAAAGCACCTGAAGGAATACTTCTGAACATGACACTTGTTAGATGAATCATGTTTAAATGGGAGCTGGATCCTCACCTGTGTCTGTATCTGCATGGTTCTGGAGGTCGTAGTCTCTGGTTGTGTTGGCCCAGTTCAGGCAGAGCTTTCCTGAGGAAGATTTCTGCTGGGTTCCCCTGTACGCCACACCATCGTAGCCCCTTAAACACTCTGCAAAAATGTTCCAACATGTGGTGAAAGGACAGACTGGTAACTCTTATCGAGAGCAGCAGCTCTGAGAGAGTGGCTCACATGGGCTGCCCATGCAAAACAACTAACATCAAAGATGGCAGCAGTTCTGCAAAACAGGGGCTAATATAGATATAGGAGCACAACAAAACTTTACTTTTGCCATATTTTTTTAAATAAAAAGTATGATATTCTATTAAAAATGACCTCAGTAGAAAAGTGTTGGCATGCACATGCTTACACTTCCATTTGTGAATTCTCTGAATGTTACTGAATGCTATTACTTTAACATCTGCTGCTACTTTATTGTATTTATTTTTTATTGCATTCACACTAAGCCACTTTCATGAGCCATTGTGCACTACTGATCTGCTGATGCAGCACTCTAAGACTTACACACAGCAATGTCGGTGTTACACTGTTCTTTGTTGCACTAATGTTTGTCTATATATTTTGGGTTTTTTTTCTATGGTCTTATCATCTTTTACTCTCTCTTGTTGCACTGAGCATTTGAATGGCAAGCATGTCCCGCTGTTTAAGTTCTTTTGTATCTTACCTTACGTTTAGTTTACAAAACAAGTGAGAAAACAACATATGAACTAAAATATGATCATGTTCTCTAAGAAAAGTTTTACAGAAAAGGGTGCAGAGAGAACAAAGGGGGTCTTACCTTCGACTGGAGATGAAGAAACCACCCAAGCAAGGCTGAGGAAGAGCACCAGGTGTCCAGGCTGGCTCATTTTTAGGCTGGGCAGCTACAGGCTGCAGCTCATTCCAACATCCAGCAGCCCTGAACCTGAGATCCTGCTGTTCTCTGGGTTTTTCTGAACGTGACTCCCAGCTCGCCTCTCTCAGAGTGGAGCTGCACTCGTAAACATCTCTCTCCCCTCCCTCTCTCCTTCTCTCCCTCCTTCTCCCTCTACGTCAGCAAAAGGCTGTATGAGAACCACCCAGCAGGAAGCACTGCTGCATGCATGCTGCACAGGACAGCCTGTGTTAGTGATCATGTAGAAAATACACGCTTTAAAAGAGGTTTCCCTGTTGTGTGTGTTTTGGGAGGGGTAACTGAATCAACCTCGATTCACTTCAGTAGCAGCTTCGATTTTACACCCATTTTCCACTTATAAGATAGAAAAGGTCATCAGCTTGAGCTCAATTTCTTCAAGATCTTCACTAGAATGAGAGAACAGGTGTTAGTCTCGTTTTGAGGAACGACACTGGGCGGCAGGCTGTAATTCCGTCCGTACAGCCCAGTCCTGCCTCTTTCACACCCTGTTAAAGAAACCCTGCCCTGTTTTTACGCTTGTGGAGTTTTGTGAAACAGTCATTTAAACATGACTGCATTCTTCATCTCTATTTTAGAAATACTCAGACTGTGACGTATTTAAAGCACCTCTGCTCTGAATGTGATTCGTTCAAAAAGCACGTCTTCGATAAAATCAATTCTTACGTCACAGAATTGGGCGGTGCTAAACTGCTATTATAGCAATATAAATAGTATATATATAGTATATAGTATAGTACACACACACACACACACAAACACACACACATATATATAAATATATAAATATATATATATGTTTCCATGTTTCCCCTGTTTAATGCATAGGGGTGTATATATATATATATATATATATATATATATATATACACACACACACACACACATATTTCCCTACACACCAAACATGATATTTAGGGAACGGCAGGTGTTTTAATACCTGCATTAAAACATGTGCCCTTTAAGGGATATACCAAAGTAATTGGAAAGCACCTAATTAATTTACTATTGCATATTTTTGTATCTGGTCTGTATGAAAAGTGAACAGTATGTTTTGAAACCTATTCTTTTTAAGCGAGTTTTGTAATTATATAGGCTCTTGAAGGCCTCAGTCCCCATGAACCATATCTGACAGACCACTAACGGTGTTCTTGTGAATAAACAATGAACCAAACAATAGTTATTATGGCATTCACAGAGTATTTCAGCTTTTTTCCATATAGCTGAAATGATGAGTGAAATGATGAGTGAAAATAGAATGGGAATAAGTGTGTTTGGTTTTGCTGTATAAGAACATCACTAAATTGTAGCCTTCAGAGAACCCATCCTTATTATTTTGCATCTACTCCTCTCTCCCATCCATTAAAAGCAGTGGTTCTCTCTTTAATCAAGTTTGACTGACCCCTATGACGCCAAGGGCCAAGGGAAAAAAAATCCCTTTTCTTTGGTTGCGGAGAGGATTCGAGGCCAGAGAGACCCCTGGCAGTAAACACTGGCTTTTAGCTGAAAGCGAGAGAGCAGGCTCTGGAGGGTCATATGACAGTCAGCAGTGGCCATTCAGATGCTGCAACAGCTGCCCCTGTTCTCACACACATACTCAGAGCTTTCTCTGGGACTCTCTATGTCAACATGTTTTCAGCTTTGCTTTCGTTTGCTCACTCTTTCTGTCCATGGCTGAAAATCTTTTCTGTCTGCTTATTCAGCCCAGGACTCATCTGGCCTTAGATTGTCGTAAATAACGCCCCCAGCACATTCATGCAATTCAATTTCAGGTACATGCGCTGCTCCCAAACTGTGTCCACAAAGTTGGAAGCATGGCGTTATCTAAAATGTCTTGGTATCCTGAAGCATTAAGATTGCCCTTCACTGGAAGTAAGGGTCTAGCCCAAACCCTGAAAAAGAGGTCCCAATACTTTTGTCCACACAGTGTTTATTTAACAAAAAAAACGTATAGAGAAATTATAGTGAAGTGAAATTATGGGTACTTAAAAGTGGAACCACAAAATGAAAATCTATCGACATTGCAACATACTCAAGTATATACAATCCGCTCCATAATTATTGGCAACCTTGCTTAAGAGGAGTAAAAAAAGATAGTAAAAATGTACTTGTTTAATTAGCAAAATAATGGTGATGTTTTGAGACTCTTTTTTTAATCCAAGAGCCCTGGGAATCTTGTCTGGATACGTTCCCTCCCTGGAACCCCAGGAGGTTTTTATAAATGAAAAATCTGGCCGTGTCTGCCAAAAAGCTAAAACTGGGACATGGTTTGATCTAAAAGTTATGTGTAAATTCACACTAAATGCTTTAGCGATAACATAAATGATCTTTCGCCATCCGACTCCTCAGACCTGTTTGAGAGTACTTCTTTTAAAGCATTGGACCCAAGCATTCAACATAAGGGTCAACACAGACAGTCAAGCATAACAATGATTATACAATAAATTACAAATCTTCCACGACAACACTATAGGAACAATATAGAAACAAAATACAACTGTAAAACAAAGTAAAGTTCAATGCAACATTCCATTTGCTCAATAGTTGCAGCCTGTCTAGCACACAGCCTGACCCAGAATAAAGGCTACACTATACTGGCAAAAGTATTGGGACGCCTGACCGTTACACCAACAGGGACTTTAATGACATTGCATTCAAATCCATAGACTTTAATATGGAGTTGGTCCCCCTTTGCAGCTATAACAGCTTCCACTCTTCTTGAAAGGCTTTCCACAAGATTTTGGAGTTTCTGTGGGGATTTGTGCCCATTCATTCTGTAGAGCATTTATGTGGTCAGACACTGATGTTGAATGAGAAGATCAGGGCTCTGTGTAGCCAGTCAAGTTCTTCCACACTGAACTCATCCAGGCCATGTCTTTATGGAGCTTGCTTTGTGCACTGGGGCACAGTCATGCTGGAACAGAAAAGGTTCTTCCCCGAACTGTGTCCACAAAGTTGGAAACATGGCGTTGTCCAGAATGTGTTTGCTGAAGTATTAAGATTGCCCTTCACTGGAAGTATGGGAATTAGCCCAAAGACTGAAAAACAGGTATGTCCCAATACTTTTGTCCATATAGTGCATATACAGTTTTCCCACAAGTAACTCTTGTTGACCCAGAAAAAGATTTTGCTCCATCTCTGGCTTTAAAATGTCTAATTGTTTCATTATGTGGAAGCAAACTACCATAAACTGGGCTTATAACAGCATTCTGCTTGACGGCAGTAGTCATACATAATTAGGCCAGATGGCCAGCTTCCTGCTCCACAACACATACACACAACACACACATAGTTTAACCAGCCTCTTTCAGCTGTCCTAATTAATTCCACAAAGTTTCCAAAATGTTGTGGGAGTCTGGGTCTAGTGCCTGTCTAAGCTGGTAAAAATCCCCCCCATTACCCTGGTGGTCTGAACTCGAGTGGTTGGGCTGTTTTCTTGTGACTCCTCTGTTCTTCAAGGCTGAGCTCAGTTTCATTCCTAACAAGACAAGCACCTACCTATTCACAAAAAGTTTCCACTCACAGATTGGAAGAAAACAGTCTGGTTACTCATAAACTGTCAATGAGGCAGTAACACATCTGCAAAAAATCAACGGGGGAAAAAAAAAGGAATAATCAAACTTTTGGTAAAAAATGAATGAATGAAATAGGATTGTTATAATAGGCTGACATCCAAAAACCTACTTGTTGCTATAGACTGGTTGTTCACAAGCTGCCTGTAATACGAATACACACAATTAGTCTTTAGTAGTCTTTAGGATTTGCACGGTTGTTCAGTGTTGGATTTCTGACCACACCCGTCAATAATTATTTATCATGAAAATGATCAAA
>JBBPCX010067807.1:0-12848 GCA_037974365.1 Hydrocynus forskahlii | reverse complement strand
TCTGTAAAGCTGCTTTGTGACAACCTGGTTGTAAAAAGCGCTATATAAATAAAACTGAATTGAATTGAATTGAATAATGTAGGCTAATACTTATGAACATTAATGAACTTATGAATATAGTAGATACTTAACATTATTAAGTATCTACACTCATGGGCAACAAATTCCTGACGTGAAGAACATAAAGGGGCTCGTCCAGATTATGATCAACACATGATCATTCCATCAAGATATGTATCACTTTGAAAACAGGGCTGGACTGGGACAAAAAATCGGACCGTGGAGGGGAGGGGGGTAAAGGTGGGGTTTGGTGACGGGATTCCACGTCAGCCCAAAATTACCTAGCCGGCCCAAATTTACCATCGGGTTTGGGGGGGTGGGGGTGGGGGGGTGGAAGGGGTGGGGTGCTGACGGGATTACGTGCCAACCCAAAATTACCATCTTCCCACCGATGGCCAGTCCAGCACTGTTTGAAAATGAAGAAGAACATGTTATTTACATCCCATGCCTTTTGTTTTCTTCTTCTTCTTCTTCTTCTTCTTCTTCTTCTTATTATTATTATTATTATTATTTCTTGTAAATGACCTATTGCCTATTGTGGCCCACTAGCAGTAACTTCAATTGTTAAGAACAATACATTAGACATAATTATACTCATGGGTGTAAAATGATGATATACAAAATGTTTCACATCAAAAATAGGTCACATAAATGTACAAGAACATGTAAATCCCATGGTTAATATTTCTGAATTATTATTCAAATAATATTAAGTGCAAATAAAACCAGAAGTTGTCACTCGATTTACCATATTGTACAAAGCAAGCACTGCTGTGGAATCCTAGGGCTACCAGTACAAGGGGTGTCACAAATATTGTGATATCGCAATGCATAAATGTGAGCCTTGGAGAATAAACAGTCTGTTAATTATAATACTTGATATATCTGCCTTGTTTGCAGTGCCAGTCAACAGCCCAGTCTAGCACATTCACAACACCCCCCAACCACACACCATCACATTTCATACATTTAATTAAGCAATTAATTAATTAATTGCCCATTTGTAGCCTCTCTTTGCCCTTTGAGTGGTTAGTAAAAGGTACATTTTGAAATGTTAACAACGTTTTTGTACTTCTGTGTACTCTTTTTTTCTTGATAGGAGCCCTTTAATCATTAATATATGCATGTGTACAATGATGTCAGTTAAAAGCTGATGTGTGTGTAAGTGATCTGCCAGGGAAGGAGGTGAAGAGAGTTTCTTTCTTTGTCACTTAACAAAGAAAAAAACCTTTAAGGGTTTGCTTGAGCACGCAGGAATTCACACCTCTGAGGCCTGAGAGTCAGAAAGGGACACATTTCAGCCGCAGCAGAAATCTGCAGAGGTTGCACTGAGATATGTGATGGAGGGCGTTGCAGGGTCTCTTGAGGTCAAAAATACTTGTTCTGCAAAAATAGTCTGTTCTGCAAAAAGCTTATGTTAGTATAATTAGTTTAAGCAGGGTGTTTCATCCATTACGGCTGCAACAGTGGCACCCCATTGGTTATCACGAGCAAACAAATATCTGGAAATATATATCTGGAAATATTTGGCTTTCACTTTGTATAATAAATGGTTGAACTGGGTGAGAAAAACAAACAGCAGCTTTCACAAAACAGCTAAATCTGAACCCTGAGGATTCCTAAAATTCTGAGGATTCTCAACACCCCGAGGTTCCCTTAACACCTCAATCCGTTTACAACACACTTCTTGTGGCTCCACACATTTCCAGATCCACAATGTATTACTTTCCCTTATGTTAACTTATAACTTCTACATATTTACTTCTGTATATAACTACTATATATAACCTTTACATTTACTTTTAAATGCCGAAAACTACTCATCAGTGATTTTTCCATCATATTGTCATTGTATCTTCATGGTGACATTCTTAAATTTTCCCTTGCTGTGTTCCTCGCCTCTGTCACCCTGGCCTCACTCACTGGGGATCTGTAAAGCTGTTCGACAACATCAGCTGTAAAAATCACTTCATACATAAAACTGAATTGAACTGAATTGAGTCCTGCACTTTAATTACTGTACATCATCCTTACACTGTGTTAATGATTTTGCTCTTAATGAGAGCCTTCTGTTTGGCCTATGGTGTTTGTGGCTTGCCATGTGAAGCCTGTGTACTCAATTCGCTTTTGATTGCGATGAAATGATTGTGGAGGGTTTTATGGGTGTTTTTTCTTGCAGTTTTTTTTATGCCAGTTTAGTGCCTCTGAGCACATTTCTGGAGAGATGCTGCTGATAAGGCGTCTCATACATCACTCAAATGCTTGTACATTACAGCTGAAAGTAAATGCCATTGTTTTGTTTTTATTCTCACACCCCTGTATCACAGTTGAGTGGGCTTTTGGGTCTTTCCTGTTTTTCCCTGCTATGCTGAACTCGTGTTCTCCCCTCTTTGTGCCAAAACTGGATGTTCAGTCTGTTACAAAGTGTATCTGCTGTTGCGGTGGGTGGTCTGAAATCCATATCATGATATTTCCATGCTGCACTAGAGGCGGGGCTGTCCACCCCCTTTCCCCCAGGTCATCGCAGACTGCATCTGGGGGTGTCAAAAGTTTTGCCACCCCCAAATGTGTAGGCACTAACCAGATCAGGAGAAAAAAACAGTACAGTGTATGTTTTATTATTTATTTAAATATTGTGCAATACATATATATTTAAATATTTCATAATTTTCAAAATGCATTTAAGAGACATTTGTTTTGGTTCAGACTTTTTCCAGTCAGGTACTCTGATAACATCACTCCTGAAAGTGGTGCAAGACCTTGTTCGTCATCGTGGGCCAAATATCTTGATAGTAACTTTGGGCAATGCTCAGTGAGGGTCGCGAAGACGTTGCTCCAAAAGCAAGTCGGACCCGATGTTCATTTTCCACTCCGCACTCGGAGTCACAAGGAACCCAGGGGTAACAGCAAGTAGTTCCGCCTCGCTGGTTAACGCTGGAAATACAGGAGAGATGGAGAGGGCAATATCAAAGCCTACTGGACTACAACTGAGAGGGCAGCTCTTACTCTTCTCCTCGAAGGGGGAAGCAGAGCCTTCCCAGTTCATAGAGCCAGTAGGTGAACAGAACTGCTGGCTCTTGAGGGAGATGTATGAGGGAGATCACACACCGGAATACTGGATCAGATGGAGGTTTTAAGGGGAAGACACAGACCAATCAAAAGGACCAAACAACAATCACTGGGTTAACAAGTAACACAAGACACCTAGAAACACAAGGGGCAACTGAGGCAGGTAATAATTAGGGAGAACACGAGGGCAGACACGAGACAGGGTGTGTTACCAAACCAAAACAAACCTACACGTGGAGGGAGGGGCGTGTCAGAGAAACCTCAGATCAGTAGCCCAGTGAGTCAGACCGCTGGGGGCGTGGCGGAAACGGTACGGATGTGACAACAAAATAATATGCGATTATTATTTTAAAATAAATTAATTAAGTTGATAAAAACAAATGAATCAAATTAAATTGATTAGTATTTTACACCAATAATCAAACCTAGCATATAGATAAGAATAATATTTTTTCAAAATATGTAAATAAATGAAAATAAATGATTTGTGATAACTTAAAGGGGACATATTATACCTCATTTTAAACGAGTTATAATAGATCTATGGGCTATTCAAAACATGTTCACGAAGTTCTTTGCACAAAATCACTCTCACATAAGCAGATCTCACCAGCTCTATTCTTGACAGTTTCAGTCCCTTTCAAAATGAGCCGTTTAAGGGCTCTGTCACTTTTATGCAAATAAGTTGTTGCTGGCCACGCCCCACCCATCCCATGCTTATGCTGTACGTTGACCACACGTGAAAATGGCAGAAAACAGAGGTGCTATCCAGCCCTAAGTGTAGGGATTTTTGTTCTTTGCAGCCAACAACACAACACTTCATGTGTGACTTGCCTTTGCCTGTAGCCGTAGTGCTCAGCGTCTCTGCGTGCTCGTAAAACCAGCAGACAAAAATGGCAGATCTTCAACTAATCTAGTGGGTGGGGGCTCGACAGATCAGGGGTGGTTCTATGCAAATTTCCTCATCCTGACGTCACAATAGGGGGGCCGTCCAAACGGCTCATAGAAGCATATGATTCCTGACACCAAAATCTTTCAATTGACTCACAGAAAATGGATGGATTAGAGTAGAGACACAAATGGAAATACAAAAGGATGCAAAAAGTGAGTTTTGCATAATATGTCCCCTTAAAACACAATTCATTGGGGCTGAACTGAAAAGTTATTTACCTGACTGGAAAATTAATGAGGGGACTGCAGGTCATAACTTGCTGCTGGGTCAGTTGAACAGGTAAAATATATCCGTAGCAGCAAGAGTTTTGACGCCATGAAAGCGACTCAAGACATCATTCTCTAAACTTTCTGCTTTTCTTTGGACTGGATATAATTTTGGCACAATTTTGAAGAATGCTTGGGATCATTATCCTGTTGAAGAATGAAATTTTTTCCAACGATACGTAAATAGGAAGGATTGTGTGATATTGAAGAACTGAGTGATACTTTTCTTTTTTCATGATCAGCACAAAGTGAATGTCAGTCACTAAAGACAAACCTAATGTGTCTCTTCAAAACCAATAGTTTGAGCCTTTGTGGCTAAATAATGTGTTACTGCAGACTATAAAATACTGAAAAACAGTCAGTTACACTTGTTTCAAGACAATTTTGAAATAGCAGCATAAGGAAAACCTTTTCTTAGGACGGGCCCCAATGTCTGGCCTTGAAGTGTCAGTCTGTATCTGATTGCATGCCTGACCTGGAAGCGGCTCCTGGTGTTCCTACTTCTAGCTGCAGTGGTAGAACCGCATCTGTATCAGTTGTAACAGTGGGCACTTTTATACCCGATTGTCTTCTGCCATGTGTCTGTGGCCTTTTGAGTCAGGAGTGTGTGAAAAATAAAGGCAGTGTAATGAAGTGTAGTGGGGGGGAGGTAGTAAAACCATGAATAACCTTAAGCTGGGGTTATTAACCGCACACACACACTGCTGGTCAAACGTTGGGGGACACCTACTTAATAAACAAGCATGTTTTTCTTGTCAGTTTCATGGCTAACCACATTTAACACAAGTCTGTTTATGTCTGACTGTTTTTCTTTGAAAAAACAGAAGGAGCGTCTGATTTAAGCTTTTTTAGCGCGAATAAAGCCAAAGGCCATGCGTGTTAAAGGGCCCATATACCACATTTTACTGCTACTATTATTAGACCTGAATTCTTTGGACTGAGGGAGGAGGGCCATTCCTGCAATACAGTTTTACACTTTCACACACTTTCACACAAACACACAAACACACAAACACACTCACACACACACACACACATACACTCACAAACACACAGTCTTTTCTGTCCTCAGGGCTTCCCTGAGAGGAACGTGTGAAATTTTGCAATATTTTGTCACTAAATATCTAAAGACATCTAAATATGCCCTCAGTGTTTTACATGAGCAGGAAATGCACACACACACACACACACACACACACACACACACACACACACACACACACACACACACACACACACACACACAGTGAGCTGAAATACTGCACTCTAAACGCCAAAGGAACTCTCTAAAGATGTTTCTGGCCTTTGATCCACTCTACAGCACCGTGATGCCGTTTTCTTGCTGGATGTACATGACATTTGTCATTTCCTGTACATAACACTGAGCAGATACACCCTCTCTCTCTCTCGCTCTCTCTCTCTCTCTCTCTCTCTCTCTCTCGCTTGGTCTCTCTCTCTCTCTCTCTGGTGCATGCTTTAGCTCGTTAACATTTCCTGACATATCATTTATGTTTGTCTTTTACAGTGTTTGTCCTGCCTTTTGAATCCAGAATCCAGTCACACTGTTATGAATTAAAGTAGATTTCACTTTATTGTTTTTATCAGATTAGATTAGATTAAACTTTATTGTTTTGATCAGATTAGATTCGATTAGATTCAGTTATGTTTAACTTTGTCAGTCGACATCTTAATGCAGTTGACGTCTAACCGAAGGTGAAATTGAGTTTACCAGTGTAGTGCAGTGTAGGTGGTCTATTATTATATACATTGAGCGATTAAATAAGTAAATATAAACATTGTAATGGGGCCTTCCACTGCTGGTTGAAATTGGTGTTGCGGCCAGCCCAAAAAATGTGTACTTTTTTGTATTTTTGTATTGGTCTTGAGTTCTCCAGGCTTCCTGAAGGAGTTTGAAAGACTCTGATCTCCGGTACAATCGCTGAACCTGACCAGGTTCATTTCTTTCATTTAACCTGCTCAATATGATAAGACAGTTTGACTGGCAGAAAATACGCCGACTGGGTGATTCAAAGCAAAATTTTAAGAAATGAGTAGCTCAGTACTTTCACACAGTATATATACAGACACACATATAAACATGGAAGTGAAGTGAACATTCTGTCATATGTGAACACACCACAGCGTGAACAGCAGGAAATTCTATTTAACCCATTCACCAAGTGAAGCAACGGGCAGCCAGGAACACTGGGGAGCAGTGTGTGGGGACGGTACCTTGCTCAGGGTACCTCAGAGATGCCTAGCAGTCCTGGGAATCGAACCCACGACACCACTACGCAACCCACTAAGCTGCCCCCTTGTGTATGCACACTTTTGTGCTGCTACGTCATTGATCTTGAAGCTTTGAGTCTCTTGTGAGCCACTTGCAAGAAGAAGTGTCCTCCAAATACTCCTGCTCTTTCTCACTTTGCTGTTGTGGCTTCTGGTGTAAAACACCAGTCTGATTCGCCTCATTAGTGCTGTTGATGTTTGATGTTTAGTGAGTCAGAATGTGAGGAAGACTGACCAGAGCCTAAATAAACTGGTCTAAAGGTTAAGATAAAAACCTGTTCTTTATATTTTAAACAAATGTTTAAGATTTTGCACAGTTGCCACCCTCACACCATCTGGATGGTTGGGAACCTTGGCGTGGAGTACTTTAAACACACACAGGTTGGTATTACTATCTTTGAGAGGACATTCTATTTACTTGTGTAATACTGTATCCCAGTAATGCAGCAAACCTAACTTAAGTAACCAAAACACTCTTTTTGCCTTTTAAATTTTTCTTACAAAGGTGTTTCTGTGTGAAGGTCAGCAAAACCTGCCCACGTCTACAGATTTTCCTGTATTTCTATCATTATGAGGACATTTATAACATTTATAACATGGCTCTCAAAAGACTACAGTTTATTTATTTGGAGCCAGTTTCTCTTTGCTTTGTATAGAAACAGTATTTTTGCTGTTAATTTTTTTAATTTTTTTATATTTAGACAGTTTGTCTCACAATATAAGAATTTAGTAAAAAAAAAAAAAAAAATTATATATATATATATATATTGGTGTGATGAGGAAATTGCTTCAGAGACAAATTGAATTGAATTGAGTACATATGTCCCATAGGACCGACAAATACACTCACACACACACACACGCACACACACACATACAGACGCATACATAGAATAGCTGACTCTGGGGTTAGACCACCAGGGAAAAGTTACACGCTGTCATCTGTTCACCAGACACGGACACCCTCACACACACACACACTCACACACACACACACACACACACACACACAACACACACTCAGCTTGCACAGTGCATCGTTTTTTCCCTTTAAATGAGTAGTGAGTAGGTTCATTCTGGGCCATAACCTGGTGGATGGGGTGTGGTGGGGTAGGGGTGTGTGTGTTGGGGGGATGATGTCCTGTCTGGAAGCCCTGACGGCCCGTGTGGTGTTCTAAATGAGAGTACACAGACGGATGACGTTTCTCATGTAGTTTCAATCCTCAGTGAGTGAAGCCTCTTGGACCACACATCCCAAAGAGGGTCTTTCAGAAGGAAAAAAAAGCTCCTCCAACAACGTTCCCAGCCTGATGTTATATTTAGATTGAACCCTGACCTCTGCAGAGCTCCTTCCCAGGACTTACATGAAACATCCACAAGAATCTCTTAAAAATGCCTGAAAGTATACTTCCTAAACAACTGAAATATGCCAGAGGAAAGGACAATTCTCTAACTGAGCTCAGTTTAACATCAGTACGACATTCTGACCATTTTCTCCCACTTCTTAAGTTCAGCTCCTGAGAAAGAGCTTCCTCTCATTTCAGCCTGATCCCAATTTAAAAGGAAATTTCTTTTCTCTTGCTGCTCTGGTCTTCAATTGTCTCAGATCATCAGATCTTCAGATAAACCAGAAGATCTAAAATAAAATTTGGTTTATCTTATAAATGAGTCTACATCTGAAGTCATACAGTTTTGAGATCCATAAGATTGTTAAAGAGAAGAAAACTGAGAAGCCAATGAGAACAGCAGAACTTCTGTCTTACGTTGATTTTTTCTTTTGCTTCTTATTTATTCTAAAGGGGGGTTTAGGAGAAACGAGTCAGACTTCAGTTATCTCCAAATAAGATGATTTATTTCTGATCAGACAAAGGAAAGACTGTCTTCCTCAGGGGTTTTCCATCCAGATCTTAAAAATATTCAAAAAGCAAAACAAAGAAGTCCCTTTAACATCTGCAGTGATTGAAAACACAAAATTCAGGCCTCAGTGTGGCTTTTGTTTCTGTTTTTAGCCATACTAATATTCTTTGGCCCACGTTTACAAGTAATAGCAAGTGATGCAGTGTCAGAAACCACATAAGTTTAATAAGTTAACACCACGCTAACTGGATGGGCATTTGTTACTTGTTAGCTACATTAGCCTCCTAGCAAAACAAAAGAGCTGGACATTTTGTTGCATTTTTTAAAATTAGGTAATCTTCAATGACCTCTTCACTGGAAACACCTACGTTGTGCTTCCAGCCACTGGCCATTTTATTGGAAACACCCACCCTGTGTTTTCACTCACTGAACACTTTATTGGAAACACACTGTGCTTCCAGCCATTGGCCATTTTATTGGAAACACCCACCCTGTGTTTTCACTCCTTGACCACTTTATAATTAAAACTGTGTTGGACTTCTTTAAATGAGTGAAATGAAGACTGTAGCTGTTGTCTAGTTTTACTTGTGCTAAACTAACCCAACAGCTCATGTCACCACTTGAAATATGTGACTCAGTCCAGCAGCAGGGACATGATGTTGGCCTGTCCCAGCCTCTGCCAGCTTTTGCTGGAAAAAGGCTGGGAATAATCTGCGGCAAATTTGGCTGCTCCTGCAGTTTAAGGAAGTGAACTGGATAATGTCTGGAGCAGAGCTGTGTTTTCTTCTCCAGCAGAAGCAGCACAGGGGACTTCAGGCAATCAGCTGCATTTACTCTGATATCACTTTGGCTGCACACAGATCACGGATGTTTATATATACTCACTGGCTACTTTATTGGAAACACCCACCTTGCTCCCACTCTCTGGCCACTTTATCAGAAACACCTTGTGTTTCCACTCACTGACCACTATACAGAGGTATAGTCACAGACTGTAGCCCACTTGTTTGTACCACTTACATTTGCAGAGCTCATGCACATGTGATGACTGGCAGACTCTAATAATTGCAGTTATGTTATCTAGCAAAATGGGTACAAAACAAAAACAGACCTGTGAAAAACAAAATTATATACAAGGGCTCAGTGACCACGGGGAAAATTATATCCAGATTAAAGTTCTAATAAAATTCATGAATCTAGAACAAAGTTTTAATAAAAATAACACAGAATGAATTTCTAATCACGTTAGTTAAATAATAATAATAAAAAAATAACAACAAGCAACAACAAGAACATCACCAATAATAATAATAATGATAATAATAATAATAATAATAACAATAATAATAATAATAATTAGTTTCTAAAATAATCGTTGATACTGTTGATACTGTTGTATTTAAAATAATATAATTGCTATTATGGTCAGTGATTCTAAATGTTTGACTGGTGGTGTGTGAAAGGCATTTCTGTTTCTGTATTGTGGTGTGAATTTAACTTGTCTAGCTTTTCACAGTTTTCTATTCTGTTAATTTTCACTCTGTACAGATCTTGCTTCTTATTGTAATGTTTGTTTATTTGGAATGTTTTTTCTGTATATTTTTGTTACCATAGTATAGCCTGTCCAAATTTCTCTTTAAATTTAATAACTTCATCACACAGTCCTATGGGTCGACTCAAGGGCTCATTTCACTACATGCTGTAAAGAAACTTGAATCTTGAATCTTGGGGGTCTGTGAAGTTTTTTTTGTCCCCCACCGGACAGAAAGAAACAGTGATGGACAGATTACTTTGCTTTGTTTCTGACAAAGGAAGTGAACTTAGTGACCCTGTGTGTATTTATAGTCTCTCTGTGAGATGTGGGTGAGTGTGTTTGTATATGTATCTGGCTGGGTGTGTGAAATCTGGGGGATCAGCGCTTTTTTGGGGAGTGGCCGTATGTGTGTGGGTGCATGTGTGAAATCTGTGTGGGATTTTAGTCTCTCCAGTGCATTTGGTGTAGGCGATTTTTGCACAAACATAAATGCATACATACTAGTGAATGTGTATACGAGTTTGTGTGTGTGTGTGTGTGTGTGTGAGACAGAGAGAGAGAGAGATCTGTGTGAACTGTTGGCCACTTACTGGGTATGTTGCTAGGACTGCCCAGAATAAAAGAACTGTTTAGTGAGACATCAGACGTTCACACTGTTCCACTGATGTGGATGAACAGTCGTGGCATTTTTGGAGTCCAAATTTTGCTGCTTTAGTTTAGAACTGGAGGTAACATCACTAACATTAGAAGCCAGAAGTCATCAAAATCTCCAAATGTTCTCTGGAGCCTCAAAATGCATCCATCTTCTTTAAGGTGGATCAGACATGGCATGACTTACTGTAAGCTGTAAAAATGAACTGAATTTCTTCATCAAGGTGTATCAGATCGTGGATGTGGTTTAGTACACAGTATGACTTACTGTAAGCTGTAAATATGAACTGAACCTAAGCCTGAGTGACAGAGGGATGTAACTGCATACTGGTGATGATCAACAGGTGAACCAGGTGATGGTAAAATGTATAATGTTATTATCATTATTACAATGTATAATTAACTAGAATGCATTTGTCTGAGAGTAAAAAATGCAAGAATTTTGATGGTGCTTCACTAAATGTCCTGCAAACTGCAATCTTTGGCCTTCGAGGGTGAATAATGCACATAATGGCATAAAAGTATAATCAATAGTCAAGAATTATTAACGAGAAAATATTATGAGGATTATTTTTAGACCCCGAACAGCCCTAGTATGAGATGTGGGTGTGTGAGTGAACACGGTCGTGAGTGCTGTGTGTGTGTGTTTAAGGAGTATTATGTCATGGCGTGGGTGGAAGCAAATGCCTTACTCAGAGCCGTGTAAACCAGGCCTCTGGAGGACACATCTGTAAGCAGGAGCTCCAGACCCGGATGTGGCCACTCAGCGCGAGCCGCGTCCCATCGAGTCCCGGAGACAGCCCAGATTGTTGTTCTTTCTCAGATTGCGGCCTAATTCTCCTCCCTGATAGCCTGCTCACATTTCTGCCCATCCCTGTGTGTAAACTGAGGACCCATCTGGTCATGCTTACACACTCACACACACACACACACACACACACATGCACCACAAAAGACAATTAATTTTTTTCATTTTTCTAAATTCCCTCATAATTTAGTGTTTGAGAGTCATGCCGAGTAGATTCAGTTTTTTGTGGAGACTCTGATTTCTTTTAAGTAGATGTAAGTGGGACCAGACGTCTCCAACACAAGTCCAGCCATATTATTCACTATTGACCCACAGTGAAGCTCCATGTGTCTGAGTGTGTTTATGGATGTAGATGATTTTAAAATAGTGAATCTGAACTAAAACACTTTGGTGTGGGGACTATTTTGCCTCATGATGCGCTACAACCGTAACTATTTCATGGAATAACTTTTGGTTAAAAGAAAAAAAGAGGGAGAGAGAGAGTAAGAGAAAGAGAGACACAGAGAAGAAGAGAAAATGAGAGACAAAGGGGGTAACTGAAATGAAAGGGCATGTATTTTCATTTGATTAGCCTGAGAGATGCTTTATCATTGCAGTGTGTGTGTGTGTGTGTGTGTGCGCGCGTGTGTGTGCACGCGTGTGCTTGTGTGTGTGTGTGTGTGTGTGTGTTTGTGCACCCCTCCAGCATGTTGTGAATGTAGGGACATTATTGCTCTCTGCAGTAAAAAATGCCCTTTTCCCCAGAAATCACAGATATTATTCTGAAAGAGGCTGATTCTCGATTCACGTTGCTTTTAGAATAAGTGTATGTGTGAGTGATGGATGCGTGATTATCTGTTTAGTCTCAACATTGACCATGAACCAGATCAGAGCCTGGAGCCTCAAAGAGCTTGTAAAGATCCACCACATGTTTCTGGATCTGAGCCTCATTCCCAGAGAGAAAGAAAGAGAGAGAGAGAGAGAGAGAGAGAGAGAGAGAGAGAGAAGGAGAAAGAGAGAGAGATTCCAGGGAATTACTGTAAGAAATATTTTGTCTGAACAGATTAAGAGCAATTTAGAATCATTTCCTATTTTTGGTTTCATCTGTCTGTTATCGCAGACAAAACTCCTGATTCGGGCATCAAAATCTCTCATTAGGCCTGTTCTTCTGATTAGGCCTGTTCTTCTGATTAGGCCTGTTCTTCTGTGGTTCTGTGGTATATATTCACACCCATGACCTTCCAATCAGAGGGACAGCTCCCTAACCACCAGGCCACTAGGTGCCCCATATATATATGTAGTCATAATGCTCACAAAATGCACTCAGAACACACTTACTGTACGTTTCCTCACGTTTTGGTGAGAGTGTGATGGATTATGCCC